>PVIU01005458.1:25376-113410 GCA_004026605.1 Ondatra zibethicus | reverse complement strand
CATGTATTAACTTTTTGAGAACCGAGTCTTTTTGAATGCACTCCTTCCTAGGCCAGGAGGGATGGGGGTGGGCCTTGGACTTCCAACAGGGCAGGGCACCATGCCCTCTTTCAAGGAAGAAGGGGGAGGGAGGAGGGGTGGGGGGTAGTGGGAGGGGACCGGGAGAAGGGGAAGAAAGGAAAAAAAAATTTTTTTTTATGTTTAATTATGTTCTTGAATGGAAAAAATAAAACAAAACAATGTATGGAAAAAAAAAAGAAAGAAAAAAAAACTGTGAGCTTTTAATGGTTAACTGTTCAATTTATTGAACACTTCTTGCTTGGGACTATTGTACTAACGCTTCCAATGAATAATATTATTTAATCTTATGCCTTTATACTAGTATTGCTTTTTCACTTGATTTCAAACTTGAATAGTCAAAACTGAAATTTTTCCTCCTTCATTTGCATTCATCAATCTATATTTCAGGCTCACCAAATATGTTAAAAATTCTTGATGCCTTTTTCCTATTTTTTTAGCCAAATTCTCAATGAATAAATAAAAACAATACTTTTTGAAAATGCAATCATGGTCCATTGCTTTAATAAACCAAACATTAATGCCATACGTGTTTTAAAATGACACTAGGAAAATGGTTGGAGAGGTCTGACCACATACAAAAACACAACAAATGAATTTTTTAAAAAAAAATTCACAAGATAAACTTAGGCATTTTGGAGATTACCATTTCCATATAGTATATATAAAATTGGAGCATCCACGAGGGCAGAACTGGAATCGAATAAGCCAGGTCCAAATCCAGATGGCAAAGAAAACTTCCAAGCTGTTCCGTGTGGAAGCTGATTTTTAGATTTCCACGTGGTACATTACAAGTTCAAATTAATTTTATACTTTTAATTTTTCATACGTATCTCCATGTCTCCTAGTGTATGCTTCCTTGTCTGTATTGTTGCCAGTGATTCTAAAATGGGCACCAAACAGCTTTTTTCCCCTCAGAATTAAATACACAGAGAACAGCACTTTACTGTGTGCATTTTGAACCCTGCTCAATAAAAGTTTCAAGAGATAAGAAGCCTTTTTCTATTTCAGGGTCAGTATCTGTCTGAATAATACATCAACATGGAGAAGCACTGGAAATTCTGGGGAGGACCATAGCACAGCTTCGGAATTCGTTGTTATCCCAGCTGAGCAGCTGGCAGTGGTTTTAAACCTCACACCACAGTGAATGTCCAGTGTCTCTGTGCCATGTTTTCTCCCCCAACCACAAACCTATTTAAAAGAAGGGTATGGAGGATTATGGAGGATGAGACTTTCATACTCATGGAAAGAGGTGTCACCAGTAAATGAATGAAAGTGGCAAGGAAGAGCCTACTTCTCTAGCTTCACTAATGACAGGGGATGAGTCGATGATACTTTTCTTAAAACGATTTGTGTTTTTCAGTCCATATCCAGCCACTGTTAGTTAAATGAAAAATAAAACTCACTATCATTTTTAACTTTTCTCAGTAGCAGAATTTATTGAATAACAAAAGGTTTACAATATTTAGGGGTTTAAATGACAGCAATTTGTCAAGACTGAGGTAAATGCAGGAAATATATCTTTTTGTTATTTTTGTGCATATATATGGTTTACAGAAAGAGTACAAGTTAAAGAAATTGCAGTGGGTTTCAGAAGCAGGATGAGCGAAAGTTATAGTGATGGATAGTCACAGAGTCCTCGGCTTATTTGTCCTGCCACATACAAGGTGTCAGCTGATATGTTGCTATGAGACCAACTTATTATAGGTGTCTATCATTTTATGGGGTCCAAATTTGATAGTTGCAGCTGTTCTTTGGTATACAATGACCAATTAGTTCATAGGACTGATTTTCCTAAAATAAATGGAATACACCTATGTGCCAATATGTCCTCAGTTCACCCTGATAAATTAAAACTGCACACTTAGTAATTTAGGGTGATTTCTAAATATCATGGGTACTGGGTATGTTTGCAGTAATTATAGGACAGAAAAGGGCACAGGTTTTTATTCCTAATTCCATCTAGTCAAATTGCAATTATTTTTAAAATTTACAGTACCTTATACTGTACAGATAGTGTGTTCCTTATGGATTAATATTGCAAGATTGGCAACTTTATGTAATTTACATACTATATATTCAAAACATGCCTAAAGTTCCAATTGTCTCTAGACATTTTAATGATTTTTATGGAAATAGTAATCTCTGATTAGATGGATACAATTTGTTTAATTTACTCAGTTAAGATCCACCTACCATTGGTGAACATGGTGGCCCATGTCTTTAATCCCAGCACTCAGGAGTCAGAGATGAGAAACTATCTAAGCTCAAGATCAGTTTGGTCTATAATTGGAGTTCGAGCATAGCACTGGCTGCACAGAGAAACCCTGTCTCAAAAACCAAAGCAAATCAAAACAAAATAAAACAAACAAATAACAAGATCAACTTATCAGAAACTTTGGCATTTAAAATAGTCTGGTTTTATAGGAGAAAGAAAACTATAATAAATATAATTTATTTGTTATTTCCTTTGATATGAGAATATGAGTTTATGATAAGTGAAGTTTAGTGAAAATCAGAATATAAGTTGGTTGGTGGTGGCACATGTCTTTAATCTCAGTACTTGGGAGGCAGAGAGAAGTACATCTCTGTGAGTTTGAGGCCACGGTTCGACAGAGTGAGTTTCAGGAGAGGCACTAAAGCTACAGAGAAACTCTGTCTTGAAAAAGCAAAAATAAATAAATAAAAATAAGGAAAGAAAATCAGAATATTACAAAGAATTCAGGCACTCTCAATATGAAGTCTTATTAAATGAATTAAACCATTATGTAATTAGCATTTTATATCAAACCACACTGAAAATTCTCTGTTATTTATTTATCAGATTTAGAATATAAGAATTGTTCAGTCTTATGAATATCAATTATTTGTATCAAACCAAAGATAACTAGTTAGTATAAGTGAGCAGCTATTGCAGTAAAACATAGACTGAATTAAGGGAAGAATGCATTTCTAGATATGGAAATGACAAGTTGTACAAAATCACTAATGATTTAAGAACAAAAAACCTGATGTGCAATTATTCTACAACATTTTCCTTGAGTTTATTTCTAAGATAATTTAAGATGACTGTCTAAATGCAGGGGAGTATCAGCTGGCTGTACCGCAAGTATTTTCTATTCACAGTATTAAAAAAAGAAGGTTTAAAGTTAAATTTTTCTAATTGGTATTGATGTAATAATTTCTCTGTATGTTGGGTGGAATTCATAAAAAGACCAGGAAGGAACTTTCAATAATTCAAAATTATTACATATAACACATATTAAGTGTAGAGCATGTAGTATGTATACTTATTTATATTTATTTGATAATCACTATCTTTTCATTCTATTTATATTGTGTCTAATGGTTTTAGTATCTTAGTATCTTAGACCATAAACCTGAATATTCACTTGAAATCATTTTAGAATTATCTCAAAAGTATGATCATTTTTAAGGTTCTTGGTTGATAAGTACAAATTGTTTAAGTCAATGTATGATTTTTCCAGTAAAATTGGAATATGTTTACACTCTAACCCCTATTACATTTGAATGATGTATTAGTTGGCTTTTCCTCGCCATTATCAAATACCCAAGAAAACTCATTTAATTTAGGAAGGTTTCATCCCATGGTTGGCTTTTCTCAAACAGTCTGGCCTCTAATGAGCCACATATTATGAACTCATGCGGTGAAGATGGCCTATGCCTTGTAAAAGCTGGAAAGACAAAAGTCACAAAGAGGAGACACATCTGGAGACTGTTCCCCTAAGATGTCAGTTCACTCATCCAAGCCAGTGAACTCATCCAAGCATGTCACTATGCACTCGTGATCCAACTACTTCTCAAAACTCTAGCTCTAAATAATCAGTTGTGACCAAGACTGTGACACATGAGTATTCAGGATTCATTTCATATCCACAACAACTAAAATAGTGAACTTTTCACAACAGAGAAAGTTACTTCTATTTAAAATTTATGTTCATTATATCTTATTTTTATTTATACTAACTTTAGTTTTATTTTATTTTACTTGAGTGCATAAATGTGTTCATAAACCATACATAGCTTGTACTTCATAACACTTTCAATTTTACTACGTAAAGTGCATTTTATCATTTTTTTCAAACTGATTCACTAAACATGTATTTCAAATCAGAATGACATAAAATTGATGGTAGTTAAGAGTTTGGTCAACAGAGTCAATTTCAGTGTTATAAAACAAAAATTTTAATTTCTTGATTCTTTCAATTAAAATTTATTAAAAATTTTACTAATATTAAAAGTGAACTATGATCTTTAAAGTTGAACCTGCTGTAATCTAGTTTGCATAAACATAAACATGTTATCTTAAAATTAAGTTGCTTTAATATCATTGACATTGATAAAATTTCAATTTAAGCAAGCAACATTTGAATGTCAATAAGTTGAGACTGATTCAGACTATGGAAACATTCATATAACATATATATTTTTATAGCCGCCATCTTTTGTAAAACTACAGGAAAGGAACTCACAGATAATGAGTAATTGTAGAAATTTTGGCAAATGTTTTAAATAAAATAATATAAAGAATTGGCTGATTTGCTGGGATAAATGAGTGGGAATGATTACTTTTTGCATCTTGTAGCAAAAAGCAAAGGTGTGGCTGATATATTTTAAAGATCAGGGGAAGGATTCTTTTACCTGCTTCAGTGTGATCAAAAACAAAACAATGTATGGAAAAAATAAATAAATAAAAAAAATAAATAAATAAACTGAAAAAAAAAAGAATAAAAAAAATAGGGGGGAAATGAAAATGGAGACAAGTGGAATAAAAGGAAAGAAAGAAATCTTCCTCTATTTAATGGTGTTCAAAGAATTCCTAGATTTTGTCAATGTAGTAAGCAGTGCTTAATGTGGATGAGCCTTTACTTAATGATATAACAACCTATATGTATACAAATACACACACACACACACACACACCAAATACACACACACACACATAAACACAAACACGTTTGGTTTTTCTAGACAAGGTTTTTCTGTGTAACAGTCCAAGGTGTCCTGGAACTAGCTTTTGTAGACCAGGCTGGCCTCACATTCACAGAGATCTGCCTACCTTTGTCTCCCGAGTGTTGGGATTAAAGATGTGAGCCAAAACTGCCCAGACAGATGCTGGTATTTAATGTCACTAGAAAGTTGAGCATAATACAGTCATCATGAGGGAAATTATATCTATGTTCCCATCCAACCCTTAAGTTCTATTAGTACATAAAATGAAATAAAATAGTCTTTTGAATCTTTTATTAAATAATTTGATGGTAAAACCAGAATGTTAACTGTGGTGACTTTATTATTTGATAATGCTCTGTTATTACATATTAATTGTTGGCATTCTCGCCACCCAGAACTGAAATAATTTTGTATAGAATTCCTTTTTAAGCTCTCTCAGGCTTTATGTGGATTTAGTCGGCTATGTGGATGCCAATTTGTAGCAAGGAGCGCCTGCTTGTTTGTCCCGGCCGCCCAGCAAGCTTACACCCGAAATAATCACACAGGAATTGTATTAATTAAAACACTGCTTAGCCCATTAGATCTAGCTTCTTATTGGCTAACTCTTACATCTTAATTTAACCCATTTCTATTAATCTGTATATCTGGAGGTCATGGCCTACCAGCAAAGTTTCATCACGTCTATCTCTGGCGGTGAATCCATGGTGTCTCTAGACTCCACCTTTCTTTCTCCCAGCATTCAGTTCCATCTTCCCTGCCTACCTAAGTTTTGCCCTGTCAGCAGGTCAAGGCAGTTTCTTTATTTATTCATTAACCAAGAAAAGCAACACACAGACAGAAGGACATCCCACACCAATTAACAAGGGTTTTTCAAATATTTCTTTTGAGACTACTTTGTAAATTTGTTTATTAATTGTCTAATATAAAATGTGTCATTTTGTTTTATGAAACATGCCACTGCTTGTCATATATCTCCAACCTTAGATTAAATAACAAGAGACCAAGCTCCAAAAAAGATGCTTAACCATTGGCTTCACCAAAATGCCAAGCCAGTCAATCTTGAAAAAAAAAATCTCAGAAGATCTGAGAAAGTCAAAAAAAATTACAGTCCAGGCAAAACAAATGAAAGAATGTAACATTTGACTTTTTCTACCTCCCACCATTCTCCACAGGATGGAGTTAGGTGGTACCACACATGTGCTATGTGATGAATACAGTGACAAGAAACTTGTCACTAAGACCAGAGCTGCCTTCATTACCTCTGTGGTTTGTGGCTGGGAGAATGCCAAGTGGAATGCACAGGGGTGTTTTCTCTTCTGCATCCTCTCTGAGCCCTTGCAAGGAGTTATGTCCATAATACAGTTTAGTCTTCAAGTTAATTCAATGGTTAATCCAAATTTAAAAGTAATTTGCTGAGCAACAGAGACATGTTGATGGTTTAATGTGTTTGCTGCTCCAGAGGAGAGCTGCAGTTCATTTCTGAGGACTCATATTCCATGCCCAGGACCACCTGTAAGCCCAGCTCTGTGAGAGTCAATGCCCTCTTCTGGCTTCTGCGGGCAGTGATTTGCACATGGACAGCACACACACACACACACACACACACACACACACACACACACACACATACACACACACACACAAAAGCTTGGGGGAGATAAACATATTAACAATTAAAATTTTTAAATCATATATAAATAATTAAAAATAAAATAAAGATTTAAGGAAAATGATTTCTTTCTAGTTAGATAAATTTTCTAAATTGTAAAAAAAGAAAGCATTTTACTTAGAGTTCTCTTCATAGGCCCTCTGATTTGCCCCTTCAGGAGGCAACATCAACGAACAAAATGCAGGCATGTCCAATTGATTCCATGGGTAAATAGATTTCATAAGCAATCAAAGGTGGTAGAAAGAATATAAGGCATTTTGAACTATGAGGGTCCAGGTCTCACTGTGATTTTGCTAAGATGACTATTTTTGTAACATTAAGTATCATTTCCTAATCAGCCATAACTGTTTTATTTTGCTCTTCTTGCAATATTTCTTGAAAAATTTCTCAATACTTAGATTTATAACAGAAAGTGGTAAATATATTTTCTTGATTCTGTTGTAACAGGAACACATTTTTGAAATAATATTTAATGTTAGCATTTCAAAATCTAAATGCAGTCCTCTATCTTGTAACATTTGTTAAATATAGAGAATAAAACATCTTCTTGATGGCTATTTTGGGTGAAGACAACAAGGTCTGAATTTCAATAACCTGTCCACATAGAAATTCTATTTTAGATGTCTAGATCTCATCAATTCATTCTGATATTACTGATAAATGAAAATACCAAATGTCCTTTGCTGTGTCAGTGAAAAAGTAGTTTACATTTAACAAATGGTCCGGGGATGTCTATTTGGAAGCTTCATGACATATTAAAGCAGTTGATGAGGTACAATTTGTTGTGGAACAGCATCTGATTGATGGTTTACTATCTACCACAGTTTCATCCTCAGTAGTATCCCCATAATAAATGTCCATTGCTAGACAGTGCTAAATGTGCTCTATCTAAATCATTCGTTACATATAACAAGTTTCAGTCTATACGAATCAAAAGTTGTTTATGGTTGGCTTCAATGAGGATTTATCATTTTGAAGCTTCCCCCCCCCACTTCAAATTGAGTAACTGAGATATAGATTTCTTGAATAAGTTGTTTGAATCTATGGGTGGTCAGATACAAGGTAAATTTAGAACCAAGGTAAATATTGCCAAGTTGTATAGAATAATAATTATGAAATGTGGTTTTTAAACATTTTCCTGCTTCTAAACATTAAAAAAAGTTGTACTTTGTATGTCATCATAACCAAATGTTATTAGCATAACAAGTAATCTGAAAACTATTTGTCATTCAAGGAAGTTCACAAGAGGCACTTTATTCTCAGAACTAAGAGTAGCAACTTTTCTTCACATAGTGACTCCAATCACTTATTCTTGCAAGCTGCCTCTGGAAGAGGAGTGTCTATTTTTTATATATAACCTCTCCTCACTCCTGTTCTATCAAACTTTGATCCCATTTCCTTTTCTTTCTTTATGATTTTCACCCCATCTGACTCTTAGTTCCTCTGCAGTTCTAGATTCTATGCTGCTTGATTTTAACCTCTTTATTTGAACTTCTTGGCCCTTGGTCGATGTTCAGTTGCAGCTGGCATCCCCAAAGCATGTATCATAGTCCCCTCTAAAATCTACCTACAGGTAAAATAAGCATCAGTATTTGTACCCGGTTTAAATAATATCTAATTTTTCAAACAAGTACAATGTTTATTATCATGAATGTTAATTATCTGATCATATATATATATAAACTGAATCAAACCATTTGATATTGTTCTCATAGTGACATTTGTTTTAATGCTAGAATTTTAAATATTGAATGAAATTCTAATTTGACTGCCAAGTTTGAAAGTCATTTTTTCACTTTATATATATTTTTTTGAGAAAAGGGATTTTATACTCTATGCTAAAAGTCATATGTAGATTGACTTATCATTTTTGCACCCAGACAAAAAGCCTATGTTAATATTGCACATCTGATATATATGCTTTATATTTTCTTGAAAATGTATTGGTAAGACTTGTTAGTTTTTATTAAAAATTTATAAATATATGTGTTCAGTTTTTTCAAAAATTGCATTTAAAAATCCAATATAAATTCATAAAAATTCTTAATATTTGTTTGATGATTATACAAAAGGAAGATAGAACATAATATAACATGTCAAGTTTGTTTTCTCTTATATTTTCATTTCAGCTACATTCTTTACTTGCTCTGTTGTATTTTTCTCTAGTACATAAGTTACAAACATTACAGAAACATATTTTGGGGGATTGGGGATAGAATTCAGTGTCAGAAAACTGTTGAGAACCTGAGATTGATTGCCAAGATGTATACCTGTTTTGCCTACATGTACATAAATGTACCACCTCTGTGTTGGCTTCTGCAGAGGCCAGAAGAGGGCATAATTTCAGGGGGCTGGAAAGATGGCTCAGAGGTTAAGAGCACTGACTGCTCTTCCAGAGGTCCTGAGTTCAATGTTCAGCAACCACATGGTGGCTCACAACCATCTATATTGAGATCTGGTACTCTCTTTTGGCCTGCAAACATACAGACAGACAGAATACTATATACATAATAAATAAATAAATCTTTAAAAAGTGCACAAGTTCAGCTGGAATTAGTATTACTAATGGTTGTCAGGAGACTTGTGGGTACTGCGAATTGGACCCGGATCCTCTACAAAAGCAGCTATTACTTTTAAACCCTGAGCTATTAAACTGGTCCCTACAATACCTAAGTAAAATATTAACACAAAAAGCTTTCCTTTGAAATTTCTTCAGTATACTTTCTGTATGTTTTAATATTTTGCATTTAAAATCATACAGTAAAATTAATTTTATATCATTCATTTTAGTTAAATATAAACTTTTCCTGCATACATAAATTGAATTCCATACAAATGTGGATAATTTCCATATGTTGTCCCTGATATTACTTCATTGTGTCTAGCACAGATTCCAAAATAAATGTCTTAGAATAGGTAGAAAATAGTCTATTTCATTAAAACTCCAAACAAGTATGAGTATTCTGGATACTATTATCACTTTAGGTACCGTTTGTGGTATGTTCAATGACCTAGAAAGTTGCCCTAATGAACTAATTACAAAAACGAAGTCCCTGTCACAGATTCAGATGGAGGATGAGCTTATGTATATCCCCCATTCTCAGCTCCTACTGACTGAAAGTCAAATCTAAGCATCTTTCCATAACTCTGCAATGAGGCATGTAAGATTTAACTAATTTCCAAGTCCTTCTTCAAATCATCATGTTTTAGTGTTCAAGCAACTTGACAAACAAACCAGGTTTTTATTCTAATTAATAAATGTAACAAAGTTCACCTCATGAAAACCGAAGTACTGTAGCTTGCTAAAATATGGAAGAACGAAAAGACATTTGAAGAACTTTTAGAAAAATCCCTAGACAAGCTGATCATAATAGAGCTCTTGATATGTTATTAATAGAATTTCCTAAAATGTTGCCTTTCCTACTTAAATCTATAATGTGCTTGAAATCCAACTGTACAAGTGAATATTTAAGTCTAATTTGCATTTAATATGCTATTATTACTAAGCATTTCTACACATGTCTAATATATTTTCACTTCAATTACTTCTACTTCTGATATTTTAAATGTCCTGTAAATTTATCTAAACATTATATTTCAACCAGCTTTTTTAGGATTCCTATGCGATGACTGTTGTGTGCCTTAAATAATATTTATGTTATAAAATAAACAGTAATTGTTAATGCATTGGATTGTGCTGACTTTTGCAACATATCTACTTAGACAATGTGCTTCAAATGTTTGCTAAAGGGTTCCAATGTTCCTCCACATTATACACAGGTTAGAAGATATATACTTCCATGAGTATGAGCCATAAGGTGTGTTAGAAGCCATATACTGTTTGTAGATACATGACTGTTTGGGGAGTGTTATGAGAGAACACTGTCAGAAAAATGAGTGATTGACCTGGGAATGCATATTTCACTTTGAAGAACTCTGAAGCTGGAGCAAGACACTTATACTTTGTCTATAAATGTCTTCCTAACTATGGGGTTCCTCTAACCTTCCCCCTGGGGATATGTCCTCGGCAAATTTCTGTTTGATTTATTGATCGTTTAGGGAAACCAAGGGTGTGTGACACATGCCAGGTGCTGTGTTACACTGAAGATGAATTTGATTTGGGCTCCTTTCCTATTCTTTTGGGTATCATAATAATTATTAATAGTCATAACATCTTAGAGGACAAGGTTATTAATTTATACCAATCAAAGCTATATTTGTGTTTTCTTACATATCTATTTATCTAGATATTCTAAGAGTTCAATACATATTATTTTTTACTGTGCATCACATTTGTAAAATTTATTAATACTGGAAACAAGACCTTTATTCTTTGCATTTTTATCACAGGTTATCTAATGCCATGAATATTTGTCTGCCAACTCTGTTGTATACTTACTAGCTGCAAAATACTAATACCAAAATCAAATTGGTAAAATTAATGCTTTGTATCACAGTGTGATTCTGCAGTAAAATGTTAGGTGATTGCATAACAATACTGACAGATTTTACTAGTAGGGCAGGTGTGCTTAAAGAATTGCATAAGAGTCTAATAAGAAGAGTCATGCTGAGCAGGTCCCTATACCCACCACTTAGCCTTTAGTTAAGAGAATTTTGTTTGTATTCCAAGTTACCTAAATCCTCCCAGAAAGAATACCTAATATTTCATATCCTTGACCATGTTCAGAGAAGCTTGCTTATTTGGACATAGCATTTCAGTCTCACTGATTTATTTCCCAACCAGAATAAAATGAGTGTAAAAATATATGGAATGTAAAGTCTAAGGTGTTGAAGCCTTGCATGGATTTATGCCGTTCTGCAGTTGAAGTGATTTCAAGCGGATGGAGTATCTTGACAGTTTATACACATTTAACTCTTAGAGAAATCACATCCTAGGTCACAAAGCATATTATGATTTAAAAACATTATATAGCGTCTCATTTTTGAAAGGACATTAGCTTGAGGGTTAGAAAAGCAAGACACATAGTCATTCATTGAAAATGATTTTTACCTTCAGCTGATGCATTAAAAACAATGTCAACATTACAAATCAAATAGATTTCTGCTTTTTGTTTAAAAGATGCATTGCCAGTGTTCTAAGCACTAAGTCCACAGCTATCAAGCTCTTGTCTTGACTCCATTGTTACAGTTTACCAGTAAAGTTATGTTGCAAACTGTAATGAACATTCTTCATAAGACTATTATTTCTTGCATTATTATCACAATCACAGGTTATCTAATGCTACCAAAATTTGGCTGTCAATTCTGTAATATATTTACTAGGTAGTAAATCCTAACACCAAAAGTAAATTAATAAAATTAACATTATGTACCAAAGTGTGATTCTGAAGCAAAAAGTTAGGTGATGGCATAGTTATATTGACTGGTTTTAATATTACAGCAGACCATTTGTGAGTAGAAAATAAAATATTGGCTGAACAGTGGGTTTCTCATGATTTTGGTTGTTAAATGCATTCTAACTTATTCAGGAGTGTTATCTTTTCTAAAATACCAACCCCAAAATCATTAGCTGATATTGCTATACTTCTAAAAGAAGATCAAAACATTACAATATTGATATTTTCTTCTATTGAAAAAAAATACAAATGAGGATATTTGACCTTTGATTGAGATTATTAGAAATATTACAGTCACAGAAATAGACAAATTACTGGAAGTTGGAAGACTACAAAATTCTAGAGTCTTAACAGGTTCTGTCTTACCATACCGATAATACTTCCTGTAGTCTGCAATGGTGGAGGGTCTCCCTGTCTAGAGCCTGTGTTTTCCCATCCATAGGTCAAATCCAGCCTAGAACTTGCTTTTCTGCTAATATCCACAACTAAGAATGTAAAGAAATTCCTTTAAAGGTTGTATAAAATTAAACTCAGAAAAGTACAGTGTTTGAGACTTTCTAAGCCCTACAAAAGCATCTGATATTACCTTTCAAAAAAAGTAGGGTTCTGCTGCTCCCTCTCTTGTTATACTGGGGTCTCCACATGGATCATTTAACATAGCATTAATATAACACCAGTGTATAAAACACAAGAAAGGCTGCCTGGGATATCCACTGGAAATTTTCATGGGTCTGCAAACTGCACCGATAACATTCACAAACATTCTTTTACTTATAGCTCGACATTGTTTCGCCATTTCACAGATGTGGAAGGCATGGTGGTGAGACTCTTTCCCCTCGAAGTGGGAGGTAACTGCCACCCAGACTCACATCTCCAAGACAGACAATAGAAAGGGACCAGGTCACTTTATCCCTCTAGTCAGGGCTCTACTTTTTGCCATACTTAACACAGAGAAAGTTGGGAAAATATCTTGGACTGGTTAATAAGTAGAAAACACTCAAACAAACATCTAACTTTCTCTTCCGTGTTTCAAATGTCCCACTGGAGAGGCCATATCAAAAGATTATGCAGTACTGTGCGCTGAAAGATGAATTTTGGAAATGTTTGTCTGTTGGAGGTGCTGAAGGAGCACTACTCTGCTTTCTGTCATCAAGCAGAATAAACCTCTCCAAATTACAGACTTCGGTATCATATTTTGCTTGTCTGTTTTCAATATACTCCCCACTACTCACCTAAAAGTACCCCTACTTTCTACCTGCTTAACGTTTCAATTAGAAAACGCAATGTCCCATTAGATGCAAGTATTTGGACACTTAGTCCCAAGCTATTGGCCTGCTCAGGAAATACTGAAACACGTGGGACGTGGGACTCAGTGGTTGTGAGGAGAGTCCATAATGAGGCTAGAGTGTTTCAGTGAGCCCAGTTTCTTCTTCTTGTTGGTCTGACTGGAGTGAACTGCAGTGACTTCCACTCCCAGGGACAAGAGAGTCCACTGATATACCTTTCCTACTGGTGAGAGGGTTAGCCTAAATAAATTGTGCTCCCACAGATAGCTTATTTTCAAGTATTTACATGCTCTTTACATGTAAAGCCTTCAGCTCTAAGGGATTTCTGAACACTACTAATAAGATAGAGGGGATTTCTGAATACTAATAATAAGATGGAGGACTGTATTTTTATTAGTTGATTATATGGATTTATTCCCAATCTAGTTGTTTTGTCTATGATATCTTACCTTTATTTCTATTGGCTATGTCTTTGTGGGCCACATCATTTTATCCTTTGAATTATCATAAACTAAGTAGTGTCTTTAATTTTACCCATTGCATAAAATAGTAATGAAGCCTGCCATAGTTTAGTAGAGCAAAAAAAAGAAATACACGACACCCATGACAGGGACAAAGTCCTTTGTTGCAGCACAGAAGTATGAACATCCATGTACTCCTTAAGTTCAATGAAGCTAAGTCCAATGGGAATGACATGTATGGACACTGCTGAATTCACCATGTAGTCTGCATTTAAGGAGAACTATGGCCTGAGAAATATATGACTTATAAATGAACAAAAACGGTACTACCCTAAACTGTGGAAGCCCACAAGCTAAAAGCAAACCTCCTTCCTTTGGAGGCTTCAAATTTCCCATCATTTCTCACACACAGTAGAACAAAAGGGAGTCTTTACTAGGTTAGCAAGATAGAAAAAAATCCCTACAATAGTCTTACAGAAAACATGTCTCTAATATAATGGCTAGATTACTATAGTTTTCAAAATTCATTGGGTCAATATTAGAAGAATGATTAATAAAACATATGATAAACTTAAAACTATGCATATAAATTAGGAGAAAACTGATATTATGACTTTTAATAATAGCCCAATTTGACAAACCAAATAGCTAAATTTATGGAAGTACAGAATGAATAATGCCATTAAAATGATTGTTAAATCATTTTAACATAAAAATAGAACGTTTATCTGATGAACATACATAGGTCTGCCTTACATTTTCCAATATAGTGTATATACATTTTCAAATAGCCCATAGATCAGCATGTAAAGCCATTCTCAGCAAATACATTTTTTCATCAATTACCAGAAACTCATTTCTAGTTTAGAAGCCTGATGTATGGACCTGTTCAAGCTAGAATTCAGCTGAAGTCGCACCTCATGATTTAGGCTATAGCATACTGGTCTAATAAAATTCACATAGGCCAAGTGATCTCTATTGGTGCTGTCTGCCCTAGAAGAACAGAAATGAAAACAACCCATAAGAAGGATTTTTAGTATAATTCTGTCATTTCTCTTTGCTTTAAGTGACAAATATAGTTGTCTTCATCTCTAGTACAATTTCCCCAGCACATGCAATGCAGAGCTGTTCAAGCAGTGAGTGGCTGGCAGCACATAGATGCCCATCTGTAGATGCATCTGAGTAACAGGACCCTGATGAAATGGAGTTTCTGCATGACAACTTTCTGGATAGACCATAGAAGTTACAGAGAAAGGTGTTTTACATTTTGGAATGTTTATCTCTGCAGTACTATTGACAAAGAAAGAGAAGAGGAGACTGGGAAATGGTAACATGTAACACAGCTGTGACTCAGCCTTGGCAGTAGATTATGACCTTGAAAGCCTGCTGTGTCCTTCATTGCATTATCGTAGCAAACTTGTGGGAAGTGGTTATTTTATGTGACACTTGAGAGCCTTGGAGATCTCAAGATATTTGAGGAAGGTAAAATTTTATGCATTTATTTTATGAAAATTAGAATTCAAAATCTGATTTATGACTTCTCATATGACCTCATTGTATCCAATGATTGAGCATGTTTGATTTACTTCTAAGCATTTTGATATTTTTTAGTTGATAATTTGGGTGGGCTTCCCCTCCAATCACTTTTCAGAATGCTTTTTCATTTTCTGTTATTCCATGTCAGTGAATTATATTTATCTTAGCTATACATAACAATAAATTCTTAAGCTTTTAAAAAATAAAACTGGTTTCTTCTTTAGCAATTTAAAAAAATAATTGTTTTAGTAAAATACTGATTTGTTTAAACTAAATAATGGCAACTATAACAAAATAGAACTTTAAAATCGAGAGACAGAGTCACAGTTCCTTTTTTCTGTCTAGGAATTTTGGCTTCAAAGTGTTATATTTATATTTTTAAGTTACCTAGTATTTAAGCACAAATTAAACAGGAGAGATGTGGTATGTATGACTCAGGAAAGAGAAAATGTGCTCTGTGTGCTTAAAGTGTGTGGGATAACTTCTTAAAGACTTTTAAAAATGAATGAAATTTCACTGCACTTAGAATCAGTAGTGCTGGAGGTCATCAGAACTTTTCAATCAGAGGAGTAATCACCTTTGAGATGGACCTTTCAAAGGTTAAAAGTCAAGCAGAAGTAGAAATCTGATGTAAAGTACGTGGCACATACACTAGCCTGTGTGAACTGTGGAGCTATTTCAGAAACTGTTCTGCAGCTTAGTTACTGATTACACAGAGGGAATGAAGGGTGAGAAGAAGAAAAGATGCCTTCCGGAGCCCATCCTGATTCTAGAGGATGAGGAAGCGAATATGGTGTGGGAAATGATGCGTTCTCTTAGGAATAGTTCAATTTGAGTTAAATGCCCACTGGGTATTCAAAAATGTGCTAAATGAAAGACTGGAGTAAAGGCAATGACATGGAAGCTATGTAGAAGTGATAATAACTTTAGGTATTTATGGCATACTTACATTTTAGGATTTATATAGGGTGCTTAATATGTATTATTGTACTTAATCCTCATTAACCCTAATGTGGTAGATATTCATGTATGCATTCCTGTATATGCTAATTATAATTTGTGTTCCTAAATGACTTAATATATACTCCATTTTTTTTTAAGTTTTTCATTACATCTAATTATGTGTAACTGTAAAGATCATATGGTGTTTTACCTTTGAGCGATGTTATGTGTTGTAATTTTTCACATTTAGACATTAAAAGATAATTAATGAGCATGGTTTGAGCCATGTAGATGAGGAGAACTCAGGATACAAGAGATGCTGGAGGAGGGAATATGGTACATGTAGCCTTGACAGAAACCGCGGTAGGAAACAAGCTGTGTGTAAGCCAAGACTTGAGCTTGGGAAGCTGAAAATAAAGAAAAGCAGCCCTCAGACACCCACGCCTCTTTTCTTCATTCTCAATAACCTGATCTCTAGTGTATGTGAGTGTGAACATGTCATGTGAGGATATATTTGAGAATTTGTGTGCCAATATAGATCTAAGTGGGCACAGTGTAATTTTTATGTACAAGGGTAATAATATCAAAGGAAATGTATTTTCTCCAAATAATTATGGCAAACTATTATTGATACAATTTTCACTACCGGTAACTGGATGAGATGGTTTTGAGATTTTTATTTTTACCGTAAATTTTATCTGAAGAATAAAATATTTTGAGCCTTCTTAGCTTATGAAAGAGAAATGAATTTTCATGCGCTAAAAACCTTCCCTGATATTAATAGCAAAACGCTCTTCTGGCGTCAAATCCACGGATGAATTGACTGGTTGCAAGACAAGTCTGTGTTTTCTGATTCTAATATAATTACTAGACATTTTTAATAACGAAATTTCTTCATATGTATTTACTTTCAGAAAGGCTGTGATTCAGTTGTATTTGTTTTAATACTTTAGCAAAGCACGGCCAATTCTAAATTTTTGTTTCTATGAGTTTATGATTTGAAGTGCAAAAGTGTTTCTTTCACTCGTCATTTTCTGTTCTCAAGTGGTCTGGATTTCTCTTTAATCTATCTGTTCTTCTCCATAAATACAGCTCCATGGGAGTCCTAAGTGGATCAGGCTGTATCCTTACAGGCAAGCTAGCTTAGGCTTTGATCAGACAGTAAAGAAGAGCCTTGTCCTCTGGGAGAGTTACTGTTGGGATCTCTTAAAGTGGCTTTCTTTGTTTATTTTTCTTTACCAATTTAGCAGTCTCTAAGGGAAACAAGATGTTAGATCTCTACATTGCTAACTACCTTTCATAATCTATTAAACAGAATTAAACAACAAAATTAGGCTTTAGAAAGGGATCATTGGAGCTAAGTCAAGTATATTTCATTCATTTTAAAAAATGGGTCAAAACAGTTTTCAGAGTGGTGGTTATTGACTTTTAAATTACTTTCTGGTCTGACTTCCATGAAATATTATACATTTGGCCTTCAAAATCATGCCTGATGACTTGTAATCGACAATTGCATAATATAGCTGTTAGAAATGTGGGCAATGCCTATCAAAAAGACATATTTATCGTTTCCAGCTACCAGATGACTTAGAGACCATTTCATGTTGCACCCACACTCATTCACTCGTTCATCATACTTCCACCACGGAGTTCGCAGATAACTTTGTCAAGTCAATCACATGATGAGAATTGAGTTTGCAAATTGAGCTTGAACCCCCTTTTTTTTCACTGATCTGAAATGCAGAATATTTGCTGAATATTTTTACAAATTGGCTACATGAAAGCAAAAGAAATTACCCTGGAAACTCCCCATGTGGTTTCTTGTTACAACAGGGCCATTTTGCATCAATTGGGAATGAAAGCATAATGATATACTCCCTAAAGTGAGGATGCTGCCATCTGGCAGACACAAGCCCAGCTGGAAGGCTGTGGCTACA
This sequence comes from Ondatra zibethicus, assembly GCA_004026605.1. Lineage (NCBI taxonomy): Eukaryota > Metazoa > Chordata > Mammalia > Rodentia > Cricetidae > Ondatra > Ondatra zibethicus. The sequence goes on along the minus strand of PVIU01005458.1, from coordinate 95,170 downwards.
TGGGAACCATGGGTTCATAGCTTTTTGTGGCTGAGCACCTATGGAGAAATTCCATACAGACAAATTAACAAAAACACTGCCTAGGCATATTTATGATTGGTGGCTGCTGGAAATCAGATTTGCTTTGAATTTAATTGCTGAAGAATGCATTAAGAGAGTATCCATCTATAGTCTGATAATGTTTACTACTTTTTCCCTTCCCCTACTTCCTCTGTTTCTCAAGGAGGTCTGGATTCTCCTTATTCCCTAACATATGTACTCCATACCTACGTTAAGGACTAATTAACTAAACAGTCAACAGGTTTGATTTTTAAGTGCAAATTACAAGAGTTCATTCTATCTGAAATTTAAGATGTAAAGTTACTCATTTTACTTGTTACTTGTTACATTTAATCTTTCAGAAACTTTCTATTGAAGTTTTTGTGTAGTGCTTGAGCCCTTTGTGTGTGTGTGTGAGTGTGTGTGTGTGTGTGTGTGTGTGTGTGTGTGAGTGTGTGTGTGTTCTATTTGTTAATGATGGGAAACCACACACACACAAACACATATACACATACACACATATGTAGAACACTTTGTAAAACAAAAGAAATTTAAAACAATAAAAATATGATGTCAACACAGTAATACTGATGTAACTTTGTGGACAAGATAGTCTTTCTCAAGGAGTAGGCCTCAGAACTTCATGGTCATCAAAACAGCCATAAGTCAGATACTATAATTTTTATTTGATAAATTTTAAAATGAAATTTAGGAAGTGCAAAGGTTAATTTTTGGTGAGAAGATTTTATAGCCTTTTAGGTGGGAACTTTAGAAAGATGTAGTTGTACTTTCTTGTTGGGACCACCAGTCCCCTAATATCAACATGGAGACTTATAATTAATTATGAAAGTTCAGACTTAGTTTAGGTTTGTCCCTAACTAGTTCATAACTTTAATTAACCTATATTTTTCAATCAACATTCTGTCGTGTGACTTATTACCTAATCTTTCTGTACTGTCCATCCTGTTTCGTCTGTCTCTGGCTTGCGATTCCACCTTTTTCTTCTCAGAGTTTTCTCTCTGCCCAGAATTTCCACCTATACCTCCTTCCTAGCTATTGGCCATTCAAATTTGTATTACACCAATAAAGCATTACACCTTCAGACAGTGTACAAATATCCCACAACAGAAGTAGAAGGAGAGAACAGAGTTCCAGCATGGAAAAATGGTGTCCCAGGAAATAAGGTACAATCGCACTGTTCATTTAAAGAATTGATGCAGAAGCTGGGACGAGATACTTGGATGGGAGGGATGAGTTGATCAGTCCAGTAGTCCAACCAGGTGCCTCCTGTCAGGTTTAGCCATGAAGTCACAACCTTTACACAGGGGCGCACATGCAAGAAAGAACAAACTGCAAACCAAACACTCTCCTGGAATTTTTTATGTCTAGCAAGGACAACTGGACATATAACTTTTGTCATTCTAGAAAAGAAAAGCTTCCATTATTTGTAATTCTCTTCACTTTGCAAGCTAGGCAATGAGTTTTCCTGTTGTGTACTAATGTTAGACTATATTGATACCCTGACAACCACCTGCAAAGGGAGAATATTGGCTCAGGGTACATACTGAAAGAAAGCTATCACATGGATTGTTAAAGTGGTTTTACTAGTTGGAATTAGGCAAGTTAGGTACATGTCTCTTATTTTTGTTAGCAACTGACCAGTTCTCTGCTTCATCATCTTGCTGTTCTCAGTCTGTTTTATTCTCTCGGTATATTTGAGGGTAGAACCCTAGTTCAACATTAGATCAAACTCATGATAAAATGATTTAGAATTTGTTTTACCTGGAATACTGACACTGAGTTGCTAATGTAATAATACAGGTTGGTGGCTAATCCACTATGTACTTTTGTATGAAAATAAATTGAACTGGTCTGTTTTACCTATTCTTAGTGACTATTACTTTACTAGTATGAATAAGGAAAAATAAATTATCGTGGAAACTCGAGTCTTTCTCCTGTGGTTGTGCATGATTGATGAAGCAGCCTTTATGTGCAATACACTGAATTGCAGAAACAGCAACTTTAGTCCTTTATGAGACCGAGTTTTACTACTGAGTTCCCCCATAAATATCATGTTATAAATAAACTGTCCCTCAAAAGTGCTTCAACTGGATTCTATGCTGCTTTAATTGGCCTGCCACAGATGTCTATAACCAAATCACACAATTAGATTATCCCATTGTTACACATGTACTCTGAAATTAGCAAGACACGTGCGGCTTTTAACCAGAGGTTGTGGCAGAAAAGTGAAGAAAATCTTGATAAATATTAAGTGATATTTGAATGCAAGAGGATAAGATATCCTCCCTCAAAAGACAGCTGACTTAACAGTCATCATCAGTATTATGATTACTTTTAATTCTTGCATGTCATTTCTGATTTTATTTAACTACACATAATAGTAAGCAAGGTAAAAATGGAATCTCTAAGAAAGGACATTCAGAATTGTTGGTTTAAATTCCTCTTTCATGCAGATGTCACAGACAGACCTGTCCTGATGATCTGTCTATCCTGATTAGTATTTCAGCTTTCTTGAGGCGGATGAAGGTATATAGTCATATGTTTTGTATTGATGGTATTTTTTTGCATAGATGTAAAGCAGCATTTTAAGTGATAAACATGTTTTGGTAAAGAATGGGATGCTGAAAGCATGAAAAACAATGGTCTCTATGATAGAGGACATCTCTGGCATGTCTTGAGGGGTGGTAGAGTTTTTCTTGACTCTAGGTCAGCTTAGTTTGAGTGGGTTAGCATCCTTGAAAGCTTCAGGGAACTAGAGCTGTTCTGAGTTTCTCTGGCTTCCTTTTTCAAGAGTCTAAAGAATGAAATTTACATGTTTTAGATAGTAAGATAGTGAGAAAAAATATTTTTGTTTCAGAGGTAGGAGCTAAAGAAAGAGAAGAAAGGACAGGTCTGCTGGCAAGCAGGATTAGGTCCTAGGAAATACAGTGCCAGCAAGCTGCTAGTCAGGGGGATTCCAGAAGGACAGATAGAAGAAATTGGAGTAAGGCAAGAGGAAAATGAGCTGTTCAGCCCAACTGAGAACAGACGAGTCCTCATCTCCTCTCTGCTTCAACCACATCCTCATATGTGTTTCCAGGAAGAGGTCTAAGAGATAATAAGGCAGCCAGAGTCTGAATTCTGTTAGTCCTGCCTTCCTGCAAGGGCATTCTGGTAACTGCTCTTTGGGAGGTCAGCTCTATATGATCCCTTTTTTATGACCTGTTCTTATCACTAATGTGGTTCCTTTTTCTCTCCAGTTGGCGGATTGCAAATAGTTATGGTCAATCAAGAAACAGTCTCCTTAAATTCACACGTGGAATACATTAAATTGCATTGTCATTTAGTCATATCTTCTCCATAATCAAACCTATCTCTTATGCAATGGTGCAGTGAACCCAAGTTTGTGTGTGTGCACTTATAATCACGTGGAGGCTAGAGTTCAACCTGGAGTGTCTTCTTCAGTTCATCCCCCACATCCCCACATTCTTCTCCCCTCCCCTCCCCTTCCATCCCCTCCCCTCCTCCCCTCCCCTGCCCTCCCCTCCCCTCTCCTCTCTTATCCTCTCCTCTCCTCTCCTCTGTTCTTCTCCTCTCTACTCATTTATTATTTTTTTTGAGATGGGTTCCAAGACTAAACCCGGAGCTTGTGTCTTAGCAACACTGGCTGTCCAACAAGTCTTAGGAATTCACTTGTCTTTCACCCAAGATCTGGAGACCCAGATGCTGGTTATCAAGTCTTGCTTTTGCCTGGGTTCAAGGCATCAAAAATTTGATCCTCATGTTTGCACATCAAATGCTTTGCCTCCTGAGCTCTCTCCTGAGCCCTTTCCTCAGCCTAGGAACTGGCCTTGTTACATGATAGTTTTTAGGTAGATATCAAGGAATGTAGCAGAGAATATTTTTTTTCCTTTTCAGAAAGTATTTTTTTTCTTACAAATGAAAAAAAATAGACAAGGAGAATAGTTTTTGAGTTCCTACCATTTTCCTGAGATTGTTAGCTGCATCTCATTTATTTAATAATTCAGCTAAAACTTTTAAAATAAAGTGTGTCCTCTTGAAACTTAGAGAACTGTCTAAGCACATTCCTAATTAACACCTCAATTCTTCCTTCTAGGCGAGACAGAGACTTTCCTGGCATAACAATGTCTGGGGCATTTGCAAATCTCAGCTTCTTCACATTTTCAGGGACTGCAGTTCCTGTGACCAGAAATGCATGTGGAAGCAAATTTATTACAGTCTGAGAGGAGGAACAGTTAAACTAAAAATGATCTCTGATTGGGAATAGCAGCATTAGATGGCTGACATCTGTTTCTCTAGTTGCTTCAGAGCTCGACATAGTCAAGAAGCATTTTAAACCACAATGAACAGCACACTCCCAATTCAAGCCTGTGATTATCAAAAACTCAGCAGTCACAATTCAATTCATTTTGAAAATACTAAAACTCATTTTAATGGCCATTAAAATAGTTGATGAAAATACAGTGCTTGTCTATTAAGACACATATTTAAATATTTTGAATTCTAGCTATTTCTTTTCCTTAGTAAAAAGAAGTTGCCCAGACTTTTGCTCTTCAATACATACATTCCTATGATAGCTCCTAAGTAGAAAAGTAAGCTTAAGGTAAACACTTGTTTTTGAAACGATTCTCTGCTTAGTGAATTAATTCTTGACAAAAGCCAATTTCTGTTGATGAAGTTTTTGATTGATTAGAACTTCACTATATTTTTATAAATTATTATTAAAATGCTAATAGTGAAGAAAGTCATTATATTATTTTGAGCTCCACTTGTTTATTATGTTTAGACAATAATGTATGACTGCTTTCTTAGAAGTTATATATAAGAGCAGTAATATATTAAAACCTCAATTTCTATTCTAATGTTGAGTGAAAAAATAAAGTCTTCCAAAAACAATGAATTTCCATGGTACAATCACTGTCATACTGTCTGAGTCAGTGATATTTTTAGAGAAGTTTTGAAATATGTAATAAAAATTATGAAGGAAATCACGGTTTTTTTTTTCATAGGAAATCTGCTGAGGGTAATTAGGAACAAGAGAACCTTCAGCAAGGGTGTCAGTCTACATGGCTGATACCTGCCATGAACTTTTCATGAGATTTCCAATGGCTTTTGGTACTCTGGGACATGCCTTCATTTTAAAATATATTCTGCAAGCTTAACTTTTCTCTCTTCTAAAATGGTTGAAAGCAAAATAGCAAAGGGGTGTTTTAGATTTAATGTTGGAAAGTATCCAGATTTTCTTTTGTTTACTTCCGTGTGTATGTGTGTGTGTGTGTGTGTGTGTGTGTTTATCTGTCTGTCTCTGTGTATGTGTTTACTGGTAATATATAAACAAATATAATGATTTATTAACTAAGAATCTGATCTACTTTCTAGCCTATTAAGCAAAATTTAGCATTTTGAGGCACCAAAGTTACAACTAATATTGAGCCAAAACACATCCAAGGGAGTAAAGTAAGAGATAGTTATTCTGGAACCAAACATGGCTAATCGTATGCTGTGTGACAATATTTCTGACAAGCTGTGAGCAAATGTCTACTCACCCCAGCTAAAGAACTGTCAACCAACCAAAGAAACAATGCCACTAAACTCCAACTTGATTTCCTTGAGGGTTTCTTGAGGCTCCTCGAAGAAGTATGTGTTGGTGGAGAATGACAGCAGTATGGGTGAGGTACAGGGGCGTGGACAGCTCAAAGACAACTGGATCATTGAAAAGATGTGCTAGCATTGGGAACAACTTCAGAACAGTGGAACTGTAGAGCTAAGTACAGGTTGGCAGGAAGCTCTGTTTGAAATGCTTCTCTTCACAGCTGTTCCTACTGTTTACAGAACTTTGGGGCAAGGAGAAGCTTGGTGCATTTGATAAGTTTTAGCAAATTCTTAAGACTTAGTAATTGTAGTTTTTGAGTCTTTAATAAGTTTCCTTTAAAAACATTTTGAGTCTTAAGCTCTTTCCTGAAGGATGAGATGATTAAGTTCAGGGGAAATTGTTATAAAACCCAGGAACAAAGATTCAAGTCCCTATTAACACCATGACCTAATGTGGAAAAAGTCCGATGAAGATTTTAAAATACAGAACATAGGAAAGCATAAATCAAGATCATCTAAAAATAAATGCATTTGTAGAAACGTGTAGCAGGAAAGGTTACGGCAAAGTAGGGAAGTCTCTGTAATAGATCTCAGACATTATCTTAGGACATTTGTAGTGTCCATGTGGGTAAAGGCTAGGGGACTGTTTGCACATTCTAAAATGGATTTTACCTGACTGACGCAAGGATGTTAGATATGGAGTAAATCACTCTTTAGGGATTTCATATAACCCAGATAAGTAGGCTGTGCTAGCTAATTTTTTGTCAACTTGACACAAGCTAGAGTCTTGTGAGAGGAGGAAAAAAAAACCCTAACTGAGAAAAGGCCTCCATAAGAAGGGCTGGAGGTAAGACTGCAGGACATTTTTCTTAATTAGTGATTGACAGGGAGAACCCCAGCCCATCGTGGATTGGACCATCACTCTGCTAGTGGCTCTGGGTTCTATAAGAAAGCAGACTGAGCAAGTTAGGGGGAGCAAGCCAGTAAGTAGCATCCTCTGTGGACTCAGCATCAGATTCTGACTCCAGGATCCTGCCCTGCTGAGTCCCTACCCTTGCTGCTTTGGATGATAGACTGTCATATGGTATTGTGAATGAAATAAGCCCTTTCCTCCCGAAGTTGCTTTTGGTCATAGTATTTCTTCCTAGCAATAGTAGCACCAACTAAGGCATTATTTTGTCCAGCAATATTTCAGCTCCCCAGAATCACTGAAATTTTAATTGGCTTATCTACCATGTACAATATTCAATGTGTGCTTGTGTGTGTGTTCTCTGGGAACTGTTCCTTACATCGCTAATGTTTTAGTTCCTTCATTTAAGAGATAATGTTCTAGATAGGTAGTCTTTATTAATGACAAATAGATAATGTTGAAATATGGTTTTTGATGCCCCTTTAGTGAGAATGTATTTCCTTATCCCATGTAAGAAAAGTTATCATGCTAGGCAAAGAATAAAGTTTAACAATATTTCTGTTACTATATATAAAATAACATCAATATTACTTCCTATATATATTATCATAAGTTAATGCTTTAAAATATTAAGGTCCCCTCATTCTGACTTGGAAAACTAAGACGTGGAAGATCTTCAGAGAACTGCTTGAGAAGTGCAAGGTCACAGATTGGGGCTCAGGAACTGGACCAGGTTTTCCTATTGCGTGGGATACTTATAAGAATAGTTATTAGAAACACGGGAAACACTATGGTAAGGTCACAGACTGGGGCTCAGGAGGAATACTGGAGCAGATTTCCCTATTGTGTGGGATACTTAAAGAATAGTTATTAGAAACACGGGAAACACTATGGTATGGCTTCTGGGGATTCTTGAGGCTAAGTACGGTATCACCTCTTAAAGGTTTCAAAGTGACATGGGAGGCCCCGTACCACGTGGTTGAAGACTAACCTATAATATGAGCTTGAAAATAGGTTGTCTCTGGTTCCTGGACTGTAAGAGAAGGAAGACAGTTTCCAACATTTAATTAATGTGTGTCTGTCATAGGGGCGGGTCAGTCACCTCTCTTCTCTTAAATCTTTGAGTAGTTGACAAATTTCCTCTAGGGAAGCAAGAATCACAAACAACAATACCAATGAGGTACCTGCCAGTATTTGACAGCAGCTTCAGGTGTGCATGGCCTGAGTAGACGCTAGCCCAAACCTGACAAGAACAAATTGTGAATGGTAAGTTAAGAACTGAATGGCTTGAATGAAAAGTTTTTCATCCTACACATATTCATCTCCTTCTGAAGATAAAGATTTGGCAAAACTATCCAGGACTATCACTGAAGCTATGTTATTTCACCCAGAGCACCATTATGGCATTTTAAGATGGGTGATTAAGTAGGAATTGAATAAAAATTATTAAATGGGTTACTAACAACACAGAAAACAAAAAGTCCAGTAAGCACAGGTATAGTGCTTGTGCTCCTATCCCAATCATTATATAATACCTTGGAGAACTTGAGGCAGGTATTATTTCATTTTGGGACTTTAAGTATTATGTGTAAAGAAATAATTAGCTAGTTTGTCTTGGTTTTAAAGATTAAAATTTTGTGGTAAGCTTAATCTAACTGAAGCATCATTAAAGCACATTTAGAATACATCTAGATATTAGATTTCTCTCTCACACGAGCAGCACTCTGACAGAAGGGGTGTTCTCTTGCCTGGGAGGATACAATGTGTTATTGGGTTTTCAGCATATGACTAGGATGCAATGATCAGTGTGATATGCAGCATATGTGGAGTAGAATAAAAATCCAAAATACACGCAGCTGAGAAGAATACTGTTGACTGGCACGGTCTTTCAGACAAAATATTTTTGATACATTAAAATATATATTGTATTCTCTAGAACAACATGTCAAAATAATGTAAGAGTTGAAACAAAGAAATAATGTTAAGTACCACAAAACTATGTAAGAGACCAAAAAGATAATGAAAATAAGAGAAAAAAACATGTTGATTAAATACATATAAAGCAAAATAAAATGAGAATCATAGCCATAACCATACTAATAAATATAAATAGAAGGAACATGCAAATTAAGAGACAAATGATAGATTTATAGCAAAATTAGACCCACTGATGCACAACGTATAAGTAATAAGTGTAATTACAAATATGTGAAGAAATTTAGGGTAAACATATGAATGTTACACCATGCAGAACTTGTGCAGCTATCTGAATTTCAAATGCAATAAGTAACAAGTGGAGTATCTATTATTAGAGATGAGGGGAATTGTAAAGTGTTAAAATGTCAGGATGCCAAGATATAGAATATAGATATAGACTATAATAGAATTTCAAGTATATATAATAAATGTTGCCATAAAGAAATGAATCAGAGCATCTACAGTCATAATTGGAGAGGTCATCCCATTTTTCTTGTAAGGTATGAAGCATACAGATCAAAACAAATTATCATAGATGAAGATACTGCTCAGTAATTAGGAGCACTTGTTCATACAGAGGACCTGGGTTCAGTTCTCCCCAGGTACCTGGTGTTTCACAATCATTCATAACTCTACTTCCAGTGGATCCAATGCCCTTTTCTGACCACCGCTGGCACACACATGCAGTACACATAGATACATAGACAAAAATATGTATACACATAAAATTAAATACATCTTTAAAGACATGTTTTTAAAAAGCTGTCAATTCAGCTTGACTTTGTTGGAAATTACACAACACTCACTATACAACTTCAGAATTTTTTTTCAGGGTCATAGGAATGGTTTCCCAGGATAAATCTCAACTCCTCAGTAGCGAATTTAACAGGTCACTGAGAGTTGTACATAGAAAACTATAAAGTATAACTGTTAGAATTAAAGGAAATTAAAATAAAAGGGAGTCTAAGTAAATACCCATGTATTCAAAGCTCAATCTTGACAAGATATATATTTTACATAAATTGATATATAAACTCAATAGAACTAAATCAAATCCCAGTAGGAAAATTTGAATATAGAATAAATAAATAACATAACAATTTTAAATTAATTTTTAAATAAGGACTGTATGAAATATTGAAATTTGGGGAGCTGAGGAATTCTTTTTTTTCATATTCTTTTGTATAAAATGTCCTCTGTAAATGTGTATTGTTTGACTTAAGCATGGCCATGTCTGGGTCATAATGCTTTAGATCCATGAGAGACATCATCTATGGGCTCAGGTTCAGGGAGAAGCAAAGCCTGCCTCTGGTAGTATGAACACTAGCAGTGTGCAGAAGTGCGGATGTTTAGAACCATTAATCAAACTGTGTAAAAAACTAACTACTGCAGCTTTCTCCTCTTTGGTGTTTACAACTTGAGAACGCTTGTTTAAAACACCCACCGAGCCTAGCTAACTTCTCCCTTCTGTGTTATGTGTGGAAACGTGTGCTGAGGTCCTGCATTGATGCATGATAGTTGTACTCCACGAGAGCAGGCACAGCCCACTGCTACCTACAGTTTCTGTCTGTTAGTCTGTGTGTCTGACTTTCTTCATACTCTCGCCACCCAAATCAGGTTTCTATGACCAAAACATACAGGACATGCCACATAATTTAAAAAAATATATTGACAGTGTATATATTTGCAAAAAGGAACCTATAGTCAAACCACAAATAATTGATACATAAATACATTTAAAGTTTTGTGAGCCATGGAGTGGGGGCCTATTTTTTAAACCTGGATTGAGGGATGGGCATACAGTCAATGTCAGGCTCATGTTTAGTTTGTACAAGGTCCTGCTACTGTTTAGTGTCCAAGCAAATGGGAGAATAACGTAACCTGCACCCACCGCCCACAAATGTTAACTGTCTCACACAACACTGTTCAAATAATAGGTGTCAAGCATGGGAAACTGATGAACATAATCAGGAGAAACAACTAATCTAAAGTACAATACATGCTATTTTCATCCACTGGCAATGCGTGGGATATGATTGCAAGAAAGGTACTTGGCTAATCGTATTGTAAATGGCCTGGCCTGGCCTCTCCACAGCATTTTTACACTCTATTACAAAGTCAAACAGACGTCCACCTTAACATAGACATTCATAATGTTCTAATGGTTCTGAAAATTTATATGGACAGGAAGATCTTTCTAGGAAAATGCTGTATGTAAGTAAGCCCTAATGTCTGTCCATAACACCTAACTAGGTTCCTGAATCCTCCACACATAGGAATTTGCATGGCTTTTCTGAAGGACTTCCTTCTTCCCCACTCCAGAAAAAGGAATTCACTGTTATGCACAAACTTGCTCACTCTGCCATCCAATACCCACGCTAAACTACAGACAAGTGAAAACCCTTACCCACTACATGTCTCGGCAATCATAAGTAACTGAAGAATCCATCAGCAGGAGAATAGAGGATTAAAGTCGTAGTCTCATTCAATTTTGTACTGCTCAAAAATCCCAATGAATAACTACAGTATTGTGCAATAATGTAGAACCTCATACTGTTGAAGGTTAAGCAAAAGACAATAGTAGATAATGCATGGTTTCATTTATGCGATTATAAGAACAGACCAAACAAGTCTGGTAATAGATATCTGAATAATTAATGAGTCAGAAAAGGTGAGGTTGACTAGAAGGTAGCTTATCCATAATCTATGATGATGAAAATCTTTCCTGTTCTTTTACCTGGTCATTACAAACTCATATTAGTCAAAAGGAGATGAACTGAACATTTATAAATGAAACAAAACTGTCTTTATTCATAGGTGACATGGCTCTGATTAAAGGAATCTCTGGATGCTATAAAGTCCAAATTAAATTTATAACAACTGTATGAAGGCTACAGCCCATGTGATTAATAAATCAATTCATTTCATTTGTAAAACCTGACACTATCATTAGAAAATTAAATTATTTAAATATAACTTTTAATATGTCAAAAGAAAACAAAAATCAAACAACTTATAAATTAAAAGATGCATGAAAGATGAAAATATATTTATTTTCTAAAGAAACACCCATATCATTCCAAAATCTATTAGGATGATCTTTTATAAAACTATTAATATTAAGGTTTTTTTTTCATTTTGCTGTAGATGTAACATACAGACACCAATAACTCTATCTGGTCATTGTGCAGATAGGCGAGAGTGGAGCATTCAGAGAATGGCGTGATACCTGTCTTCTTGAACCTCGGCTATCATCACAAAAGGAGTGGGAAGATTTAAGAGTCAGACTGAGTGGACTCCCCAGCAGTTAAAAAGTATTTCCTGTATGTAACATCTCTGTTTCCCACATGAACCAGCAATGACCAAGACTGCACACAGAAGGCTTGCAGAAGATCAAGCTATCTAAAATCTACAGATGAAATGAGGGGCAGATTGGAAAAACCCACCTATCTGGGGTGCTATTGGCAATTAATAGCTTCTGGGCGATGGAGAAGGAGGGGGCGTTTTCTTCAGTGATTAGTCACTAAATACCTCCAATACTCCAATAGATGTTCCATACCCATGCAGATATAGGCAGCACCAAATGGACTAGGCTATTATTTTTTTAAAAAAACCCACAAATATAAAAACAGTATATGAGGTTAAAATGAATTTTAAAAAAAGAGTATTGGCTGGAGGAAGGAAAGAGGAGCTGGATGGGATGGAATAGAGGAGTACAATATATACATGTATGAATATTTAGCAGAATATTTTCAAAATATTTTGTCTGTTTTCCAAACAACCAATGCTAATATCTGGGATGAATGGGTTTATTTTCTGTAACTCTGATGGGATATTTAGAGCCTTATGTACAAGTTTTCTAAATATGCCTAACACATTTCCTAAATTTGCCAGTTAGGAATTTGCATGGCCTAGCTCCAGAGACTTACTTCTTCCATACCCCAAAAGTAAAAGATGTCCAGCATTTTCTACATACTTGCTCTTTCCGTCATCCACCCCCATACTAAACTATAGAGTATTCCAAACACTTTATCCTTGCAACTGTCTTATTCATTGGGCAATAAATAATTGTTTTCACCCCTTATTCTAATAGTCCTTATTTTGCTTTCCCATTATGCTACTTAGGCCTGTAATTATTATCTGACTCACTCCTTTACTGGAATATAGGCTTCTAGATGGTACAGTGACTCATTTTTCTTTGTCCATAAAAGGTACTCAAGAAAAGCATAATTAAATGCCTAGTTGTATTAGAAATAAAGCCTGTTATGATAATCACTATTACTGACTTTCAGAGTAAGTTACTCAGTTATTCTTTAGATTGCTGAGATGACTATCTGGTAAGAGAGATCATTGGAATTTAAAATGAATAAATACCTGAATGTGTTCTCAATAAAAATTCCTCAAAGCATAGGAAAAAATGTTTCAGAAATTAGAATTGCAGGTTATTTAAGATGAAAGTCAATGCTGTTTAAATATTGAATGAACCTTTTTAGCTAGACAGGATGCTTTAAAATTGAAAGATACTTTCATTTGAGATGAGATAAGGAATGAGTTCCATTTGTGTGAGCATGTTTCCTGATATGAATTAGAAAACCTATTATGTTCTTTTATGTTAGGTATGCCATCTTATTCTTGTCTTATAAGGGCAAATACAAATACAAGTCACATCAAGAGCAAATTATGGCTTTTTGGTTGATAGCATTAAATGAAACAAAACAAGCCCAAGTGATCTAGTGATATTTTCTACTCTCCATATGACCCTCTGTCTCAAACAGCACAATGATAAGATGCTGTCAATATGCTACATAAGGCTTGCATCTTGCTCTGTTAACATGGTTTCTATTATAATGATATTTTCCATCATTACAACTATTTGGTGTTATTTGTTCCTCCATTTGTCATAATATGTATCTATTTTTTTTGCTACTTCCTTTTGGCTGATGTCTGGCTTTCTGAATTTCCTAAGGGAAGTTTAGGTGTTTTGTGTTTTGCTGCTGTTGTTGCCTCTAGTTTGGGTGGTTTTGTTGTTGTGTTTCTATGTTTTGAATGCTTTTACTTTTTAGACAGGTTTTTTTTTGCTTTGATTAAGTAGTCTGCTGATAAAATATGCTTTTCTGTTGCTCATCTGACATTGTGCAGAATATGCAAAAAGCATTAAGATAGATTTCAAGAGATTGATGTAGAAAATAACATTTGATGTCAGTATTTACAAAAAGTGCAGGCATTTCTAAAATCCCAATTTCTTCTCAATTTAGGTTAATCCTAGATGGCTTAGTCATTTGTTTATCTCCCTTTAGTTCAGTTTATTAATAATAGCAAGCGTTTATTGAGGTTGTAATTTATGCCAGGAACTGATTCAAGCATTTTTGTTTATTATCATATCCAAGCTCCATAATAATCCTGTGAGGGAAATTTAAAAATGAGAAAATTGAGCTATCAGGAGTTTGTGGAGATAAAAAGGTATTTGTTAGAAGTGGAACTCAACGCTGAAGAAGCACATTGAATATCCTAGACTAACTTTCTTAATATGTTATTAATGAGAGAATTTTCTTTGTAGTGTTTAGTTTCTTTCCTGTATAAATGGTTTCTATATAACAATAGGCTGTTTTTGGCATACTAATCACTTCTTTATTTTCTTTAGAATTTTTCCCTTCGATTGAACTTTAATTTACTCATAGGAGAAAACATATTATATATACACAAAGACTGCAATGTAATCCTTGGGAAGTATATATATATATATATATATATATATATATATATATACACACACACAAACACATACATTTATATACATGAGAAAGAGAGAGACACAGAGACATACATAGAGAGAGACAGACAGAGGAGCAGGAAAGGATGGAGAAATATTTCTTCTTAAAGAGTTTTTAATCCAATAATTAATTTTCAATTTTTTGTCTCAGATATTTAATTGATATGCCCAAACACACATATCTGATGCATAGAAAAAATGTTGTACATAGATATTCTGTAATTTTATGGAGTACCCAGATTTTGTACCTCATGCCTTAATAAAGTCAAAACCTTATAATATAGCTTTAAAAATCACACTTTTTGAAATGAAATAGTCAAGTAACTAGCATGTTCTAGACAGGGAATTCTGAAACAAAAGTTTTGTTCCTCTGTTTTGTCTGAATGCAACCTGAAACAAAAATCATGAAAGGAGCCTAGCATGTGACTTCAGACACAGACAAAACACATTGATCAAAACTTTTCTCCTGTGCGTTGATAAGGAAGCTGGCAGTGGTTTACTCATGTGTGGCAAGCTGAAATCGTTCTTCTAACCTTTGTCCTTAACCTTTTACCTTCTACTTTCTCTAGCAATATTGGTTCATGAAGCAGCCAACTTCAAGAAATAAAAATAAAGTTCTATATCGAGTGGGCTTCAAAGAGTTAATATGACCTAAAACTCTTAAGCTCTTGTAGCAGATATTACTCCATTCTTATGGTATATTTTTAATCATAAAAGAAGCCTTCATTGCATTATTTCTTATAAATGTTAGGAGTAGAACGACCTTGATCTCAGGGATGTCAAGATCGAAAATATAACTATTCAAATGGAGTATTAACAATACAGTTGAATGTATTACCAAACAAACACACAGTGTAGCATGTACAATGTAATCCTCAAGGGAAATATCTTATGGAAGATTCTTGAAGGCCCCCTATGTGCCATGTATGCTTCTCCAACTTTATTGATTTTTCAATTTTCAGTGCAGTAAGATATTATTGAAGACAACAAAGCATGTTCCTAGCAGGTTCTTCTAGCAGGTTGAACTCATTCTAGTTCTAAAGAAGAATTCATGCTTTGTTGTATACACTGTACCACATATAGTGAAGTTTCATTATATGTATTGGGATCTAGAAATTAAGTAAGAACATAATGAAAGAAGAAAAATAATATTTTATTTGAACAAAACTTTTGTTTTGAAGTGATATGTCTGTGATATGTATATATGTATATGTTATATATATTTGCGTGTAGACATTCATACATTTACATGTATGTAGAAACATCAGAAGAGTACACAGGATATTGTTTTAGTTTAATTTCTAATGTCATGACAAAATATCATGATAAAGTTACTGAGAGAAGAGAGTGTGTTTTAAAGCTTATGGTTATGACTATTAGAGACCAAGGCAACAGGCAGGCAGGCAGGCAGGCATGACATTAGAGCAGTTGCTGAGAGCTTATATTCCTATCCGTAAGTAAGATGCAGAAAGTATTCTAACTGGGAATGGCATGTGCCTTGGGACAATGCTTTTGTACACTGTAAAGATTTGTCACTTTTATTAGTTTAATAAAACAGTGGTTTACCAGTAGCCAGGCAGGAAGTATAGACAGAGCAATCAGACTAAGAGAATTCTGGGAAAAGGAAAGGCAGAGAGTCAGTCACCAGCTAGATGCACAGGAAGCTAGATAAGAATGCTGCACTGAGAAAAGATACCAAGTCATGTGACTAAACATAGATAAAAATTATGGGTTAATTTAAGTTGTAAGACCTAGTTAATAATAAGCCTGAGTTAATAGGTCACACCGTTTATAATTAATATAAGCCTCTGTGTGTTTATTTGGGACTGAATGGCTATAGGACTGGGCAGGACAGAAATTTCTGTCAACAGGAATGGGCTTTTGAAAATTCCAAGTCCACCTGCAGTGGTACACCTACTCCAAAATTATCAGAGATCCGAAATGTTCCCAACAAGTACCCAGGTGATCAACCATTCAAACATATGCATGTATGGGGCCATTCTCATTCAAACAACCCCAGCTGTCCTACTCCATTAATCTACATTGTATTCCCTTCAGACAAGGTGCCCCCCCCCACAAATTTGGAGCTAGCTTCTGGCCAGGATGTTCCGGCAGTCCGGCAGTCTCAACATGGCCACACCTACCTTTTGTCAATCATGGATATTGAGAATTTGAATTCATGTGCCCATACTTTTATATGATATTTACTGATAGAGTTTAATTATAGAAAATACAATCTAAGTGATCCATTACCTTCCTGTAACTACCATTTCCAGAAGACTGATTCCAAATAATTATCTCCATATGAAATTCCCCATTCTGCTCTAATAATAAAAACCAACATATTTCTACCACAGGAAAGACCACATAATATATTGTCCATATGAAAGCATTGTACTTGTACTGATAGTTAAAAAATATCAAAACATGCAAATCGAAAATTCACAAGTTTCAAATCTAAGTATTTTATAATTTTAGGTGTTAGTCACTGGTATTTTAATGTGTGTTTTACCACCTACTTAAAAATGAAAGACATATATTCTCTTATAAACAATTCAAGTGTCTTATTAAAAAAAAACAACAGGGTCCATGACATAATTAACATTCTAGATCTTAATATAAGAAAGTTGATATTTTAAGTATACCATATTTTCTTTGACAAGTTTTACATGATGATCATCATACATAATCATGTTTAGTTAGTAAACATGTTGTTAAAGTAACTTATAATCCTCAGTTCTGGTAATCATTTATTATCAATATTAAGTAAAAGAAAATTTTCACTATACTTTAATTGTTTCATTTGCAAAGGCAAAATATTCTCTGCCAAATAGTAAATACTTGTTTTTAGTGCAGGTATGAATATTCTAGATAAAGTATTTTGCACATATTTTAGAGATAGAGATTTCAGAAAATTTAAGAAATAACACTTAGGACAGATCCATTTTTCATGAAATATTATAGTTGATGGAATTTAGATTTCCTTCCTTCCCAGTTGGCGTCATGTAAGACATGATGATGTATCCACCAGAGTGAGACCACTCCTTCCCCTCTGTGTGCAGACATCTCTTACTTGGACTGTGTTTATGAAATCATTCAGTAACTAATTAGTCTTCTGTACCTTGTGTTTGCTTCTCCTTCTGGAGCTAAGATGTAGTGTCAGTCATGAGACGACATATTACCCACTTTTATTGGGTGTATTATTATATAAAGCGTGACTATATATAATATATATAGTATATTATATATACTATAATATTATATTAAATAGTACTATATTGTATCTGTGATCTTGGTTTGTGGATGTATTTTCCCTGTATAAACATCTCATCCTGTATAAATGATAGAAGTAAGTGATGAAATAGTACAGCTAATAGTGAAGTAAAATTTATAATAGCTTATTCAACTTTGTCTTTCCTGCCAGCCACAGAAAGACAGACAGATCACACAGACACACATACATGCATGGATCATGTTCACAATGAAATATGTGGTTCTACTCCTTGGATGTACCTTGGACTCCAAATACAAAGAATTCTTGAAGTCCATCACATGAAAGACTGTAAGAAATTGATGGATCTATCATTACTAATATAAAATAGTGAAAAATTAAAACAAGAAGCCATTTTGCCTGAACATTTTCATTCTTTCACCCAAAGACTACAAAGCAGCATCTTAATTATCACCATCATTTTCTTGAGTATAACAAAGCATCAAGACAAGGGATAGTGGTTCCAGTCTTGTATCCTGTTGTGTACATGTCTTGGTATGAAGCTGCCTAGATTACTGTGTTAGATGTTTTCTCTACATTATCCATTGTACATGTGTGGTACATATGCTTGTAAAAGCCAGTATATCTAAAAGAACATCAATTAGAATGAATGATGCAAATATTTTCTTAATAAGACCCCTTAAGGAACCAATATAAATCAAAGACTCAGAATAATCTGCAATTAGCACAGCAGGTATACTTGTGTTCATGCTTATCCTCAATTTTTCTCCTGATCTTTTATCTAACTTCTCTAGTGAGAAACTCCTTTTCTTTCATATTCTATCTTCTATTTCAGTCTTGGTGCCATACAGCTTAGATGGTAATTCTATTTCTAACATAAATTTAGAAAAAAAAAACTCTTCACATATTAGAAAGTCACTTACTAGCTTTTAAATGCTAGAATATAATTTTCACTTTATTTCTGCTTATGTTTCTGGAATCTATTTTTTTTCCTGCCCCCTTTGCATTCCATGTTCCATTCAAGCCAGTTGTCTTTCTGCCTCAGGTTTGTCTCTAATCGGGGCTCTGCAGTGTCTTTATTCTTTGTTTAGACCTTTCTCTAATGGTCCTGCCTAGTCCTGTCACTTTTAATTCAAATGGTATCTCAGGAGCACCTTCCCTGACTCTAGAGTATAATGTTAGGACCAATAACTGTGTAAAAAATTTTCTCATTCTTAAACCATCCTTTCACAGGCTTATTACTTATTTAAAAATTTCTCTTACTGTTAGAAAAGAGTTCCATGGAAGGAAACATGCTGAACCCTGTATTCCTAGAAGCCTAAACAATTTATTCCAAGTAACAGGTATTTATTTGGTGTGCCATAGATCACTCAAGAATTTAGAATGACCTATACTTTTTTCTTTATCTCACATTTGACTCACAGAACTATAGTTTATCAGATTATACAAAAATATTCCATCTAAACCGCAATTGTTTATAATTTTTTATGGTCAGGAGTTATATAAATTGATTCTAGCTGTTATTTTTAAACATAAAGTATATTATTTCATTTACTTACTGTAATTTTTGAAGGAAATGAACCATGTATGGATATTCTGAGGCTAAAACCGAATGTTTTGTTTGCAAGTATGTTGGAACTTTAATAGTGTTTGGTTTTAATATCTTCCATCTCTTAGAGTATCTTCTTGAAGGAAAGGAATATTTGAAATTCTAAGAGAGAATTGAGTTTAGCTTTCCTCTCTCCTGATTCTAAAGACTCTAATTGTTTTATTGTAATATTTTTTTTGGCTTTTTCTTGTTCTCATTCTACATACTGTTCCACTATCAGCCTGAAATCCACTCATTTACAGTCTGTGAATCAACTATTCCAAGAGAATCAGAAGCCTTCTGAACATTTCTTTTCCAGTAAGAAACTACAATTGATTGCAGCTATTCTGAAATAAAACATTTCCATGTTCAGGTGAGAAGAAAAGAAAGCCTGTTGTTCAGTTTCTGTGACTGATCCTACAATCTGTGTCTCTAGACCTACTCCAAAATGTAACTTGCACTTTATGGTATTTCCCAAGAGCCCATAAAATAGGTCAGCTCATCCCTTTATTAATGAGTAGCTTTTGTATCTTGATATGATGGAAATT
The DNA here is from genome assembly GCA_004026605.1 of Ondatra zibethicus. Classification (NCBI taxonomy): domain Eukaryota; kingdom Metazoa; phylum Chordata; class Mammalia; order Rodentia; family Cricetidae; genus Ondatra; species Ondatra zibethicus. Next base: position 75,493 of record PVIU01005458.1, on the reverse strand, counting down.
CCAGGTTGTTGATTCCTTCTCATAGCAATAGAGATAGGAAAATATCTGTTCTCCTTTCACAGAGGCATTAAGGCGCAGAAAAATCATGTTTTGAAATGCTGTACGAGATATGATGTAAGCTAATTGGGATTCAATTAGAACATCACATGCTTTTTGCTGTGCAGGAGCTAACTGGGGATCTGTCTATTAGAAATTACTCATAGCTGGGTGAGAGCTCAGTGAATAATAATTTAGACCTTGAAAGACATGCAAGACTATAAATGGAAGTAAAAGTGAGGCTAATGGAAGATCAGCCAAGAACTTTTCAGAATTCCCTAATGAGAAACTATAATTTTCATATTTGACATTAGGACTGATACTAATGACAAGACCTCAAGATTGAGTACAATTAGATCCATAAAATGCATTGCTGATATCTTGAAAACCACCTATTAAGTTGAACCTGGCAGTCAAATCTGTCTCAATCTAGCACAATGATTCGCAACACAAGAAATGCTAGGTTTACTTTTCTTAGTGATTAACAACCAACATAATTTTACACTATAGATACAATTATATACTACAGTCCACGTGATCTTTGAAAAATTGAAGGCAAAATGTCATCCTCTGCTCACCACGCTTCTGTGGCATATTTTACAAAATCTTTCCATAGCTTTCTGGGTCTTCCAGCTCCTGACCTTCCATGCATGTTCTGTCTCCACCCACTTCATGTTCTCATAAAGCCCATGTATTCTGGTAATCACACTGTCCATGTGTGTCAGAGATGTGTACTTCTTTCTAGAGCTCTTTACACATTCTCTTTCCCAAGTCAGGCTTCTGACATTACTACAGAAGTCACATGATGCCTTTCTTCAACTCACTTTGAAGTTCTCAGGGCTCCTTTTTTTTTTTTTCAGAAAAAATGATCTGCAAAATTCTACCTAACAAACACCACCCCTTTACCTCACTCACTCCATCAAACCGAATCCTTTATCCTCCTCTGTTCTGGTACCATAGTTCATTCATTTATTTAGTCTACATTTTCACTATAAGAATCCATGTTTCTGAAAATGAAATAGTTTAGAGATTTTATTCATGAATTTCCTTGAAACAATTTAGGTACTCAGTATGTCTATCCACTAAATGTAGAATTTAAGAGACATCTTAACTGTGATTTACCAAACTAAATTATCAGAGCAGCTATATTCTAAAACTCTGCTACAAGAGAACTGAACAACTAATTGTTGATAATTATCACGGATTACTGATTATTCATACTAATGATGTTATTTTACTTTTTGTCCAAGGTTACATGTTAAAGTAATTGTTATGCTATATAACTCCTTGAATTTGAGGTGTTTTATATGCACAGAATGCAAGTATAATGAAGCATTTGGGGATTTTTTTACGGATTTACTTTTTTATTCATATAAATATAAATGTATCATATTCATATAAATATGATATATGTATTCATATAAAACATATAAATGTATCTATGTGTTTTAATAAAATATAAAATAAACATAACTATGTACATAAATGTTCACTAATTTTAAATTTTTGCTTCTTATTGAAATCTTGTAGATAGAAAAGTCACACATTATTACCTTTCAAAGTATGCATTTATTTGTATTTTTTTCAAATTTCTCCATAGATTTTTTTACTTAATTAAAGAATTCAGCAATCTTTTCTCACTTCATATACCAATCCCAGTTCCCACTCCCTCCTCTCCTCCCACCTTCTTCCCAGTCCAGTCCCATCACTTTCGGGCAGTACCAAGGCCCTCCCCACTATATCTAGGCTGAACAATTTATTCCTCTAAAGAGAATGGGCTCCAAAAAGCCAGTTCAAGCACTACCAGTGGTTCCATAGACTGCCCCAGCCACACAACTGTCACCCACATTCAGAGGGCCTAGTTTGGGCCTATGCAGACTCCCCCACTGTTAGTGTGGAGTCGGTCAGCTTCCCCAAGCCCCGTTCAGCTGTTTTCTGGGTATCCTCATTATGGTCTTGACCACTTTGCTAATATTATTGCTCCTCCCTCTCTTTGGCTGATCTCTGGAAGGTTACCCCAGTGCTTAACTGTGGATCTCTGTGTCTGTTGCCATCAGTTGCTGGATGAAGTGTCTATGATGACAATTAAGGTAGTCATCAGTCTGATTACAAGGGAAGGCCAGTACAGGTACCCTTCTTTTTTTATTATTATTACTTTATAAATAATACCAACCAAAATTCTCACATCCTCCGGTCCTCCCACTTCCCTCCCGCTCCCCCAAAAACCCTCAAGCCCACCCCCCTCCAGTCCTAAGAGAGGGCAAGTCATCCTGCCCTGTGGAAGTCCAAGGCCTTCCCCTCTACATCCAGGCTTAGGAAGGTATGCATCCAAAGAGAATGGGATCCCCACAAATGCCAGTGCATAGAGTAGAGACAAATCCCAGTGCCATTATCATACCCAATTGTCAACCACATTCAGAGGGTCCAGTTTGATCCCATGCTCGTTCATTCTGTCCAGCTGGAGCTGGTGAGCTCCCATTAGCTCAGGCACACTGTGTCAGTGGGTGAACCAACCTCTGGTGGTTCTGACTTCCTTGCTCCTATTCTCCCTCCTTCTGCTCTTCAACTGGACCTTGGGAGCTCAGTCCAGTGTTCCGATGTGGGTCTCTGTCTCTGTCTTCATCTGTCGTCACACGAAGGTTCTATGGTGATATTCAAGATAGTCATCAGTCTGACTATGGGACAAGGCCAGTTCAAGCACCCACTACTCCACTCCCCAGGGGCCTAGCTGGGGTCATCCCCATGGACTCCTGGGAACCCCTCCAGAACCAAGCCTCTTGCCAATCCCAAAATGGCTCCCTTAATTAAGATATCTCCTTCTCTGCTCCCATATCCATCCTTCCTCCATCTCAACCATTCCACTCCCCCAAGCTCTCCCCAAACCTCCCCTTTTCTCCTTTCTGCCCCCACCCCACCCCGATGCTCCCAACGTTTGCCTGGCAATCTTGTCTGCTTCCAGTTTCCAGGAGGATCTATATATGTTTTTCTTTGGGTTCACCTTATTACTTAGCTTCTCTAGGATCATGAACTATAGGCTCAATGTCTTTTGTTTATGGCTAGAATCCACTAATGAGTGAGTACATACCATATTTGTATTTTGGGTGTTGTCTCACTCAGGATAGTGTTTTCTACTTCTATCCATTTGCATGTGAAATTCAAGATGTCATCATTTTTTACCACTGAGCAGTACTCTAATGTGTAGATGTGCCACACTTTCTTTATACATTCTTCCATTGAGGGGCATCTAGGTTGTTTCCAGGTTCTGGCTATTACAAGTAATGCTGCTATGAACATAGTTGAACAAATGCTTTTATAGTATTATTGGGAATCTTTTGGTTATATTCCCAAGAGTGGTATTGCTGGATCCTGAGGTAGGAAAGCCTGTACTCCACAAAATTGGAAAATGTAAAAGAAGTGGACAATTTTTAGATAGATACCATGTACCAAAATTAAATCAAGACCAGGTGAGAAATTTAAATAGACCTATAAATTGCGAGGAAATAGAAGCTGTCATCAAAAACCTCCCAACAACAACAACAAAAAAAGCCCAGGGCCGGATGGTTTTAGTGCAGAATTCTACCAGAACTTCCAAGAAGAGCTAATATCTATACTCCTCAATGTGTTCCACATAATAGAAACAGAAGGGTCATTGCCAAACTCTTTTTTATGAAGCTACAGTTACCCTGATACCAAAACCGCACAAAGATCAACTAAGAAAGAGAATTACAAATCAGTCTCACTCATAAACATCAATGCAAAAATTCTCAATAAAATACTGGCAAACCGAATCCAAGAACATATCAAAAGAATCATCCATTATGATCAAGTAGGGTTCATCCCAGAGATGCATCTCGTTGAACATATGAAAATCTATCAATGTAATCCATCATATAAATAAACTGAAAAAAATCATATGATCATTTCATTAGATGCTGAAAAAACATTTGACAAAATTCAATACCCCTTTATGATAAAGGTATTGGAGAGATTAGGGATACAAGGATCACATCTAAATATAATAAAAGCAATCTACAGCAAGCCGACAGCTAACATCAAAGTAAATGGAGAGAAACTCAAAGCAATTCTACTAAAATCAGAAACAAGACTAGGTTGTCCACTGTCTCCATATCTCTTCAGCATACTGCTTGAAGTTCTAGCAATAGCAATAAGACAACATAAGGTGATCAAGGGGATTCGAATTGGAAAGGAAGAAGTCAAACTTTCATTATTTGCAGATGATAATATAGTGTACATAAGTGACCCCAAAAACTCTACCAGAGAACTCCTACAGCTGATAAATACCTTCAGTGATGTGGCAGAATACAAGATCAACTCAAAAAAAAATCAGTAGCCCTCCTATACAAAAAAGATAAAGAAGCTGAGAGGAAAATCAGAGAAACATCACCTTCCACAATAGCCACAAGTAACATAAAGTATCTTGGGGTAACACTAACCAAGGAAGTGAAAAACCTATTTGACAAGAAATTTAAGTCTTTGAAGAAAGAAATTGAAGAAGATACCAGAAAATGAAAAGATCTCCCATGCTTTTGAATAGGTAGGATCAACATAGTACAAATGGCAATCCTACCAAAGGCAATCTGTAGATTCAATACAATCCCCATCAAAATCCCAACACAATTCTTCACAGACCTTGAAAGAACAATAATCAACTTCATATGGAAAAACAAAAAAGCCCAGGATAGCCAAAACAATCCTATGCAATAAAGGAACTTCCGGAAGCATCACCATCCCTGACTTCAAACTCTAATACAGAGCTACAGTAATGTAAACAGCTTGGTATTGGCATATAAACAGAGACATTGACCAATGGAATTGAATTAAAGATTCAGATATTAATCCACACACGTATAAACACCTGATTTTTGACAAAGAAGCTAAAATTATACATTGGGAGCAATGGGGATTTTTTTAGAGATTTACTTTTTTGATTCATAAATGTATCTATATGTTTTAATAAAATATAAAGTATACATAAACTATGTACATAAATGTTCACTAATTTTACATTTTTGCTTTTTATTGAAATCTTATAGATATAAAAGTCACACATTATCCATTGTTATCTTTCAAAGTATGCATTTTTTGTATTTTTACAGGATGTTCAGAATGGTACATGTGTTAATCCACCAGGTACTTGAAGTAGTGCATCATTTAGACTTAAAAATCTATTTATTGAAAGATAAGGTCTCATATATAGTTTAGATAACCTCAAACTTGCTACAGAGCAAAGGATAACCTTGAACCTCTGATGTCTTATTCTCCTAATACAAAATACTTGGTCTAGAAGTATGAGCAGAATTAGAGATTGACCTAGTTTCACACACATTAGGCAGCTTTCGAATCCCTCACCTATCTTAGATATCCTCTGCTATTTTATCATCTTTTCTTTACCCAATTCATAACCAGGAAAAATACTCAATTATCCAGGATGACTATTTTTATTCTAGAAATTGTTTTATTCATTGGATCCATGCAGCACTGATTAAATCCTCAGGAGTATTTCTACATCTTCTTGATTTTTCTCTACAAGGCAGAGAGAGGCAGTTCTGATATCTCTGCTAATGGCTGCTAATTCTCTCCTGGGGATTCTCCTCTCACAATCTCTAACTGTTTTCCAGAGGCCCAATCTCCTAAAACCATCATAATGAAGTTAGAACGGAGTCATATGAATTAGTGTCTCAAACATTCAACTCCAAATAGCCACCCAAAACATTTCAGCACTAGTACCTATCCAGAGATATTTTGAGAGTAGGAAATTTGATTTTTTTTTAACTTTTTTACGACAAAATGCTTTACTTCAGAATAAATTGGACTTATTGAAAAGTTATAAAGTTAATACAGAGTTCTTTTATCAGTTTCTACAAGCTGTACCTTATTGCTAATATTTACATCGTTTGACATTAGTCAAAAAGCAAGGCATTTATGTGGGGTAGCACTATTAGCTAAACCACAGACACTCTGATGCTTCAGTTTTTATATGAATTTCCTTGGAATGTCCTAGCATCCATTCAGGACACTGTATTCATTCAGGTGCCACATCTCCTTAGTCTCTCTCTCTCATTTCTCTCTCCCTCCTTCCTCTCCCTCCCTCCCTTACAGATATTCAGAATGAGCCTATCTTGACCATTTTATTGTATATGTGATCACTTATATAAAAATATCTCCTCAGATTGAACATGTTGTGACTTGGTTTTTGTCAGTCACAAAAATAATCATTAGCAGAAAAGCAGTGCAGTCCAGGTTGCTTTATATAACATACTTTTCCAGCACTTTTTATTGCAGTCTAAGCAGTGTAAATTGCAATTAAAACCATCCTTTATCTTAATCTACAAAGAAGAAAATAATAGAAAAATCTTACTATTGTTAGCCAAATTAGTGAGTACCCAACATAGAATTAAAGCAGAAATAGATACCATAAGCATTTTAACAGAAATCTCATTTCTTTAAACTTTTAATTCCCCAAACTTGGGCCTTTTAATGTTGCAGTGACTATCATTTATCTTAGAGATGGCTGCCTAGATCATTTGCTTCTCATTTATTATAGAGTTTATGAGACAATCAATTTCGCAGTCACTACAGAGAATTCCTAAACCCAGATCTTACACAGCATTCTATTCTAGATAACTGTGAGAAAAGGCTGTCTCCTCGCCCCATATACCCATGTATTTACCAAGAGATAATTGCAAAGTTATTTCTATATACCCAGTTTTCATCATTCATTCTCTAGAGAGGTAGGGATGACCCCAGGAGGAAGAAATAAATGTTTCCCTACTCAGTTTTCCCAGAGGATTTTATGATGCAGCAGTGTGAGGCCTAATACACTGTGGGATATTAGAGATAATTCCTACTGAATGGGCAAAACTCCATTTAATACATTACTACTTCCTGTGGTTTTTGCCCAAATTTACCACAGGGAAAAATGCTTACTCTAAACATTATTTAAGTCATAAAACAATTGGTTATTATATTCGGCAGGAAACCACACAAAATGAAAGAGAATAAATGACACAACATGAGCTTCTCATCTCATATTCCTTATTCAAGTGGTGCAGTGTCTACAGGAGACAAGCACACCTACGTCCCCTGCGTTGAACACCAGTACTCTTGCCTGTATTATCACCTCTCAGGGAAGATTGTGTGAAGAAACAGCCTTATTCAAAAGCTATAATTTTACACAGCATCGGATATGAATCTTTTCCAACACTCTGCTCAAGTTGTATGTTGTTAATAATAGGCGGTATAATATAATACAGTGAAATGCATTCATTATGCTCTATGAAGTACCATAAGTTTAAATTCTACTCTTCTAATTTCAAAATAATGATCTAATTCAGATTTCTTTTTATTTTGGTGTAAAAATCTAAGCAAAATAAAGGTTTATTTCATTTTTTGTTATAAAATAGTTATGCATCACCATTGAATAAAAGAGCAAAGGTATGGATACAAAGTGCTTAATCTGATTCTTTCAATATTTCTATTAAGTATTTACGGACAGCCATATATGAAATTGAATTGGCAGAATTTGTTAAAATATGTTCTCTTTATGTCTATGTATCAAATTGTCAAATAACCTAGAAATTTAACACAAGAATTCTTTATTTTATGTTTCACAATGCTGTATTTCAGGGCTCTTCTCTATAGGTCTCCTACTTGTGCCATTGACTAAGATGGATGGCTGTTATTCTGGGATCTAGAGGACCACAGAGAGCATTATTGCTCTTTTATATCACATTTTTGCTGGCATGACTGAAAGCTGAACCCAAAGGATACAGTTGCTCATAGTAGCTTCCCCAATCCTCCAGTATGGTCCTCTAAAGGTGGCTTAGCACCTTATAGAAAAGCAGAAAAGCCTTTATATAAACTGTGTGTGTGTGTGTGTGTGTGTGTGTGTGTGTGTGTGTGAATGCAGGCAAAGAGCTAAGATAATGACTTCGCTTTCATTTAAGGATGAACACTAACCTGAGAAGGTGGAAGGACTTTGTTTCATTAAAATAAGGTAACATGTTTCTACCATTAAACTTCTTTGAGTATCATGTTTGCTCCTGAATATTATTACATAAAAATATGTAAGTTACAAAAAGTTGAGGGACTGTTTGCAATCTGTTGTGTACATAATTATAAATGAGTCTTCACACATGCTATATTGATTGCACATTTTCTGATGTGAAAAAAAGCAAAACAAATCTTAAAATCTAGCTGGATATCAAGTGTTTTTTACATCCTTGCACACTGAAAAAGACATATTTTCAGGTTGCTATTATTCACTGTGAATACTGTGGGATGAGGTGTAATAGTACCATTACTTGAAAACAGATTTACTCTATCTCCATAGTCCCTAGCTGATTACTGGGCTATATTAATTTGTTGTCACATCTAGAAAGTAAAATACTTATTAAATTACCAAAGATGTGTTAAACTTTATGTTATTTATAAAGCTATTGCATTTTTTTACATTTTGAATATGGAAAATTATCTATCCTGGAATAATAATATAAACTCTAAGAGACATATGCTCTAAGACAATACTTACTTTAAAAGTGTGAAAATGAGAATCTTGTCCTTTTAGGTCGCAATTGTCTCCAGAATATTTACTGGTATCATTATTCAGTGCAAAGGCGTGTATTTAATTGTTAAGGTCAACTCTAATTTTGCTATGCTTATAATAAAAATTTACACTACAGTTCTTTTGTGTCAATAGATGAGATTTAACCTGTCTTTGATAATTCACATACATAAGAATAATATTGTCTGTTAGTTAATATTAAGTAAATAATTCCTACTTTGGTTGAAGAATTTTTAATGTAGAATTTATACAAAACAATGTTTGTCTTCATGCAAACATAAATTCATGGAGTTAAATATTGTTATTTAGGCTTACCTTTTTTGATATATAATTAGTAACCAAAGTTAAATAAAATGAACCTGGTAACTAAATTAGCAGTTACTAGGAATGTCTATAAAATAGAAATCATTAAATAAATTGGGAAAATGTGAATTTTTGTTTAATGAGAGTGTAAACTTTGTATAAGCAGTGTCCATATGTTCACATAGTTAAGTCTCAAGCATTCATGCTTTATCCTAGGTGTGTAGAGAGGATAGATTCCTCAATTAAATTTATATGTAGAAAAGATAGTTTGTATTTTATATTTCCAGGGGAGATAAAATGTTGGATGTTTAATTTAAATAGTTTATAACCAAGTGAGCCAAAAGGCTATGATTGTAGTTTGCCAAGCACAGTGTTGCTTTAGATTTGGGAGTAGGATGATAACGACGCGTACCAAGGAATTTCTCATCACTGCCCAAAGAGGAAATCTTGGCATCCATTAAGAAGGATGTACAGTCATCATGGGATTCTTTGATCCTCTATATGGAAAGGGTGACTAATTGAGCTAACAAAGCTGCCCATATATCCTGAGGGCTCCCAAACCAAACAGCCAAAAAATGCAACATAAGAAGAGCCTCCCTGGAGATCAGTGAGGATATTCCCAGATGTGGCTATCTAGAGTAGAAGAATGTAGGTATTTGAGACCTTGATCCTTGTTTGAGCATTAGTTTGGACTTACACTCCTGAGAAAAGGAAACCTACTCTATTATTTCTAAATAAAATAGTAGCAAGAATATATAGTCATTCTATCCTAGAGTTGTCATTATGTTCTGGAGGAATATTAAGGCTAAATCTGGTTAGATTAAAATAGTTATATTGAGTGTCTATGCAATTTCTTTTATTCTACAATGACTAGAAATTGAAAATTATTAACAAAAAAAATTGATCTTGTATCCCCTTGAATGTAAAGCTCTTCCTCTTTGCTACCTAGAAAGGGCAAAATATAACTTAACTACATTCTTTTTTATTCCAATCAATTTATTACACAAAAATTTCATGACATCAGTTTGACTCAGTGGATTTAAACCATGTAATTTGGCTGTTTATTGTTATTATTGATGAGAGTGAGTGCATGTAGGGGTGTGGGGAATGTATGTGTGTTTATGTGTATGAGTTTATATATGAATGTGGGTACATGTGTATGGGGTCATAGGTTGAGACAGCTTTTCACTGAACTGGCTCATTTGTCTAGAATGGCTCTTTAAGGAAGTTCAAAGATCCTCCTGTATCTGATTCCTAACTCTAGTATTGTAGGCACTTACTGGCATACTTGTTTTCATGCATACTGCTTTATACACAATGATTGTGGCTGAGAACACCATACCACAGGCCTCTCACTATCTGATAGTGTTAGTAGAGGTCATTCATGTGACCAGAATAAAGGTTTAAACAACTTAACAAAACTACAATCTTCTTGAAATCTAAGTCGAGAAGTAATGTAATATTGTTTTGATTAGCAGATTTGGTCAAAGTAATTCACAAGCGAAATAATATTTAACAGGGTTTTCCACTTCTCATGGTTTGATGGGGCAAACAGCAAATTATTGTGATCAAGTAGAAATTCTCAATACAAAAGAAAAGAACAGACAAACATACAATAGAACATACAAATACCACATGGGAGTAAACAAAGTATAATTTGAAATAAACTGCTTTGATATCATCCTTTGTTCATCATATCCACACTGTAGTTACTGAGTGTTTAGTTACTCATCATTTCAATTACTAATGGAAAAAGTTTTCTCAAACTTCAGATGGAAACAGAAAACTTTAGGATAGCTAAAAAAATCTCAAATAATAACATAACTGCTAGATGCATCATCAACCCAGATATCAAGTTGTATTACATAACCATAACAATAGAAACTGCATGGCATTGGAATAAAAGAAAAAAAACATACATTGATTTATGGAATAGAATAAAGACTCAAAAGTAATTCCTCAAACCTAAATGACACCTGATTTTGAGAAAGACACAAAAGTACTCCCTAACGAAAAGACAACATCTTCAACAAATGGTGATGGTTAAATGGGATAACAATGTAAACGAAAGATTCTTCAAGGTCTTGGTCAGTTCCACTTGACAGGTTTCTCTCCATCCAACAGATCCCCACAGTCACTTATGAAATAACCACTCTCAGGCTTATTATAAATTACAATTGCTTAGTCACTTACTTAAACTTCTTGTTGGCTATCTCTCTCTTATACAAATTAAACCATTTCTACTGATCTGTGTACTGCCACATGCTTGTGGTTTTACCTTTGTTCTAGCATCTTTCTCCTTAGCCTGCTGTTCACATCTCTCTTCTTAGACAGCTACTTGGTATCTCCTCAACTCTACTTTCTCTCTCCCTGTATCTTTGTTTAGATTTTCTGTCTATCCATGTATTTTGTCATTCTATTGTCTGAAACAGCTTTATTCATCAACCAATTAATACAGCAAAGATACAGAAGGACATTCCACATCATCTTCCCTTTTCTGTATAATTAAAAAGGAAGGTTTTAACTTTAGCATAGTAAAATTGCATATAACAAAACAGCTATCAAGAATTATAGTTATATAGTCTATTTGTATTAATTAAAATTAAAGAAAATATTCTATCATCTATCTTATTTTTGTGTGTCTAAAGTTTTATATCTGATTAATCTTTTATTATAAGTAAAGAAAACTCTATCAATTTTCAACTGTATCAAAGACTCCAGAACTATACATTTTTACCTAAGTAAACAGGAAGTACATTTTAAGCAACTTCCAAAACTATAGAATTGACAGAGATATCTCATTGCCTGGACAGTCACCCAAAATTCTTTTGCAGTGTTGGGGCATCGATTTTCAGGCTACAGGCCAAGAGCATCTGGCAGACTTTTCAGATCAGCAGGAAATTTGAATATTTGTTCTTCCTTGTACTGGCAAAGTTCATCAGTTGCTTTCTTCTATGTCCTTCAGAATGTCTGTCAGTTTCCTCTGTGAAGCAGGAACCATCACATCTTATCTTGGGAAATTTAGAAATCACTCTCCTGTGGATTCTTGCATTTCAAGTTCACACAGCATACCATCAAGCAGTCCAGGAAAGAGCAGTTTTTTGCCCAAATGTCTTGTCACATTGATGGCAAATTCCACAATGAGTTTCTATGATGCCCTATATTCTCTCTGAAGTAATTGGTACTGCCAGGAGTAGACATGTCTCATTGTCAAGAAAAGTCTAAGTTCTTAAAACATTTTAAATGCCATATTCTGTAGATCTTTGAAGTATTGAAGATTATCTATCTAACTGAAATACATCTCTGGATATCTAGAAAACTTAACTAACATGACTAAAAGTTTCATTATTGTACATGACAATCTACTAATCTATATTTCTTAAAAATTATACACTGCATTTGTAAATGAGCTATATATATATATAAGATAATAAATAAGAGTAGAAATATATATGTATAACAAAATTGACCTTAAATTTGTATCAACAGACCAAAATTCATACTATGCAGTTATTTGTCCCCCTTATAATTTTTGGAAAGAGATTGACTGTGAACACTAACCATTTATAATCAAACCCTCTTAAATAAAAATAAACACTTACAAACTATAGTTAGGAAATTTGGGTGCAGGTTTTTCCAAACTGCTTCCTGCTGTGTAAGTGGAGACTGTGTTCATTTCCCACTGCACAGACTCAAATAATCACACAAAACTGTACTAATTATAATACTTCTTGGCCAATGGCTTATGAATATTTCTCCCCAGCTTTTATATTTTAAATCTTAATCCCTTTCTATTAATCTGTGTCTTGCCATGAGGCTGTGGCTTACCACTAAGTTTCTGGCTGTCTTTCTCCTTCAGCAGCTACATGGTGTCTCTCCGATTCTACCTACTCTCTCTCTATCTGTTCAGATTTCCTGCTTGGCTGTACTCTGCTAAGCCATTGGACATAACAGCTTTATTCATTAACCAATAAAAGCAACACATATACATAAGGACATTTCACATCACTGCTGTCTCTGTACAAAGTATCTTTAGTGTTTACTAAGACCTTTTGGGGGTCTTGGTCAATCAAATCACATTAGCATGGAAGGAAGCCATAGGTTCTCAACTTCTGTGGAAACAAAAGTAGAACCACATATCCTTAAACTCAAATTTTAAGTCAAGATACCTTTAAAATATTTATGTTGTAGGGAGGGCCTTGATCCTTCTTCAAAGCAATGTGCCAGACTTTGTTGACTCCCCATGGGAAGTCTTATTCTCCCTGAGGAGTGCATGATGGTTGGGGTGGGGAATAAGGTGGAGGGGACAGGAGGAGGGGACAGACTGGGAACTGTGATTGGTATGTAAAATTTAAAAAGATAGCTCTTAAAAAAATAAAAAAAACTATTTATGTTGTTTTAACTTTGTAGCTCCCAGAATCAAATGTCTCTCTGTAGTCAAAATTTTAAAGAATGAACAATAATATACATAATCCAGATTCTCTGCTTATTTTCCATCTTTATGTGGCTTTTTTACTCTATTACATTTTAAAAATTAATTTATTTTATTTACTCTTTTAATCTATGACTGCCTGTATTCTTTCTTCTTTCTTTCTTAAGCCCATGTCCAGTTTTTAAACACACAGTCACCTGTTTAGTGTTTTTTTTTGATGTCTGAATCAGGTCTATTGTATATCTGGAATCTTTTTTGACCAGGAGTATATTTTAAACGATAAGTGGCATGTTGGCGGTCACTCTGGATGCTGGCTTTGCCTCTTCCAATATGGCAGAGGTACATTCACCACCAGCTCTGGGGCTGCCCAGTGTGAGCTGTGCTTACCACCTCAACTCTGGGAAGCAGTGTGTAGCACATAAACCCTTTTTGTCTGAATATAAGGTAAATCTGCCATGCAACACACTGTATGACCTGGAAATGTTTCTGTATACTATGGTGGGATTCGGCCATGCTCTCCTGCCTGTGCACATCTAGCAGGCCCGATCTGGTCACTTGCCTAGGTGGGTGCTTGGATTAGCCTCAACCGTTTAGGTGCCAGATGTAGACAGAAGGCTCATCTTCATCTCACCAGGTCCCATTTGATCAATTTCTACTCACTACATCCCCACAATTGCTTATGAAATAAACTCTCTTATACTTATTATCAGTTACAATTGTTTGGCCAATACTTAGTCTTCTTATTGGCTAGCTCTCTCTTATATAAACTGAACCATTTCTACTGATCTGTGTAGTCACATGGCCATGGCATTATCTCTCTTCTGACCTCTTTCTCCTTAGGCTGCTGTTGGTACTTCTCTTCTTGGGTGGCTACATGGTGTCTCCTCCACTCTGCCTTCTCTTTCCATGTATTTTTGTTTGGATTTCCCACCTAGCTATTTTTTTGCCTGTCCATTGGCTCAAACAGCTTTATTCATCAACCAATAAAAGCAACATATATACAGGACATCCCACATTACAGTCATATGTAGAAGTATGAAAATAGACCCATTTGTATTGTCCTGTATAAAACTCAATTCCAAATGAATCAAGGATTGCAACATTAGACCAGATATACACTAAATTTAATAAAAGAAAAAGGTAGGGAATAGGCTTGAACTCATAAGGAAGGACTTTCTGATCAGAACAAAGATGCCCCAGGCACTAAAACTGATAATTCAAAAAAAAAAGGACTTCTTGACACTAAACGCTGTTGCATTCACTTCCCTTTATATTGTTTCCAAAGTCGAGAGGCAGTAACACTGGCATTGCTTATGGTGAATTATCATGGCTTATCTATTTAATTATTTATTTATAGTTGTTAATCACCTATGGTACCTAATTTACAATCTAGGCTTTATCTCTTTCTTTAACAGAGTAGCACCCACTATTTTCATATAATCTAAACTTAATTATAATATTTCCAGAAAAAGGTGTTTATTTTGTTTGCAGTACTACGCATGTATCCAGGCATCCATTAGGCATTCCAATAATACGAAAGAGTGGTCTGTTGAATTTTCCTTCCTACTCTCCCCAAAATAGATGGTATTAGCAGTGATTTACATTTTTATAAATATACTGATGTTAATTACAATAGAATATAACAAAATTATCACAGGTAAAAGAAAAATGAAATGCTAGTTTTTATTGACTTCTGTCTGAAACGCTTCATTGTTACCACACTTGCAAAAATCCCCTGCCTCTCTAGCTGGCAGATACAAAAATACAATAGGGTCAGGAATAAAATTCTAAGCACCAAATCTACCATCCAGGTAGAATACTGTTTTGAGAACTCCTGGCAAATTTCACTGGTCCCGTACAAGACTGAATTTATGGCTTATTTTAGCTTTACTTTATGTCTTGATTCCACTCAGCCTCACGAACACCATGGTTCAGTTAATAATAGTTCATTTCTGATGTGACTTCAACAAAAGAAAGCTTCGACGGTTCTTTTAGCTTCCTTTTGTTAGTGTGACTATCATAAGTGTGCTTTTCCTTCCTTTTTAAAAGCAGATTGTCTGGAACACTAAGCTTTATAGGAGCTTCTCTAGAATCTATGGGTTAAACCAGAAAGTAAGGTTGAGAACTCATGATAGCTTTAATGAGATCTTAGAGACGCCACTGACCACCAGCTGTTTTCAGAGGGGATAGGAAACTGTAGGGAGGGTGTTTGTTGCTTTCTCACAAAGCTGGGCCTTAGTAAAGCAAAAGGAAATTGGTACAATATCTTCCTGCTATTGCAGGACTACTTTAATTTTACATCCTGCTTAACTCAAAAAATTACTTTTTTTTTTTTTATCTCCTCACAGATACTGTTTCGGTAGGTTTTTCTAGAGGATACTCATGATGGCCATACTCTAAGTCCTGGAGGAAAATATTTAAGAAGAGACACATGACAATGCTTATATCGAACTGTGAAGGTTACTGCCCATATCTAACAATCATGAGTACTTTTCTGGATTCAGTCAAGTATTCAAAGAGCAATCAACATTTGGGAACCAGTCATAAACCAATACTGCAACAATGATAAAAAAAAAAAAGGTGTTTCTTCATTTCCAGGAATCAGTTTGCCTAGAAAAGAAGGAGTAAAGATAACTTGACTATAAATTTTGAAGGAGAGAAAAGTAGCAATACCCCCAGTACACAATGAACAGATATGAATTCTAGCTGTGGAGTCAACAGGGACTTAGTAAAAAGCAGCAACTCATTGATTCATATAAAGTAGAGTTTACAGAACACAAATAGCACAGACTATGTACAGTAAATAATTTAGACTGTTTTGAAACCAAAAGATACTTCATCTTCTGAAATATAAGTTAAATCACTGCAGGATGTGATATTTAATTACAATATCAATAAATACAAATTATTAGAATTATTAATACATGTATAAATATTGTTATATATTCAGGTGACAGAACTTCCTAAAAACTTCCTTAGATAGATCTGAGTACAGCATCATAAATCTCCACCACATCTCCTATATTTCAGTACTTTCTGTGTAATGTTTTTCATTGTTTCCTTTCAAAGCATTTTGATTAATTTTTTGAGATGGGGTCTGTAGCCCTGACTGGCCTTGCTGTTCCTCTGTGGCTGTTGATGGCTTCTTGCCTGCACTTAATAAACCCTGGAATCATAGGTTCATGACACCATTCTTAGTTTACACAATACTGAGAACAAAATCTGTGATTCATGCATGGTTAGTAGCGCTCTAAAAAACAGCTATATTCCTAGTGCCACTATTTTTGAATATCTGGGTTTCTTTACGTTAGTCTCGAATATAATACTATCTTTCCATATTCTCATCTCTTAGATTAAAGAAGGATGCAATACTAATGTATGATTTAAAGGGTTCCTTCCTTAAAAACTTACCCTGTTTTTTTAATTATTCAAGTGTTTAATTATAATCCTCCCCCAAACATCCACTTAAGAAAGGTATTTTGGTTTTCTTTCGAAGACCAGCCTCAATGAGATTCATATGTTCCATGTAAAAGCATGAACATTAGAAATATTAAGCAAAAGGAGCAGAGATATGAGAGAAATAAGAGACAAAACACAGAACAGCCTCTGGAGGGGAAATTCAGAAAATACTGATTTCTGAATCCTTTATTTTCCACATGCTTATATACTTCATTACAAAGTGCGAGGGGCGAGGGCCGAGGGGCGAGGGCCGAGGCAACAGACTTCATTAACGTGATATAAGGAATAGACTTGAATTCTCTGACCTATGGTCCAGGTGGGGTGGATGCACCTCCATAACCCAAAATGCTAATTATGCCCTAGGTCAGAATCTCTTGTTTTGTAGCCACACCTGTGGTTAACATCTTAGAGCGTAAAAAATAGCTCAAACTCTCTGACCTCCAGTCAAGTTGGTACAGGCTCACACCTGTGGGTCATCACAGTTTTCTAACTTCTTAATCATCCCAAGAAATACCTTTCAAGGAGATTAAAACACAAAGGAATGTCCTGTGCTTCTGTAACTATGAAATCGCCTCTGAATATTACCTGAGGGAAGAGTTGACATCTAAAAGACCTGCTATGTTGTAGGTATTCCACTAATCATCTTTTCTCCTTACTATTCTCCTAGTGTCTTCCTTTGAGAGTTCATTGAAGTCATTGATTTTGTGTTTTGTTTGTTTGTTTTTTAACTCTTTGCACTTCAACAAATGTTTCTCTTCAGTGCGAGATCTGAGGATCAAAGTTCATGGCTATTTGCTGACCTCTTCTCTAGCACAGGGCAGTAAAACTAAATATCTAACAAAGTGCTTGCATTTTTTTCTCCTTTGACAGGAAAGAGTGCCTCACATAAACATTCCCCTTTCTAAAGTAAATAAATTTCTATTGAGATTCCAAGAATCATTTATAACTGGTCTTGGTAGTTCCTTTTCAGTTGATGACATTATTAACTGTATCAGCTTGCTAGAACTTACCTCAATGGCATGTAATTTGGTTCCTGGACACAAATACGTTTCTGAGAGCACATCTGTGACTGATTGTTTGACTTTAAAGCCACTCTGTGTCATTGCATTCTTGTCACTGCCTTTTCGTAGGAAATAATTCTGGAGAAAAGTCACAGGTTTTGGCAGCTGGCAGTACCATAATGTGAAATGCCTGCTAGGCATAAAATACAAGTACTAGAAACACAGTTAAAACATTTCAGAGTTTTATTTTGTGTTTAGGTAGAAATGAAAAGGGCATAAAAATATAAAGTAAAATAAATTGTGCTATCATAATTTCATGTATCTTTCAAATGTTTGAAAGGAACTCATTACAGACCTCTGACTATGCTTAGCAAGAAAATTTGTTGCTCCACATCAGTTATCCATATTGGTGTAAGATTTGTTGACTTACCAAAGTATATAGTTTTTAATTCAGAGATTTAGTGATCAGTTGATTTATTTATATTTATTTACATAAATATAAGTTTATTTATTTAGTGATCATATTTATTTAAAGTATGCTAATAATAATGAATATATAACATCACCAGTAAACTTAAACACCAAATACATGCTAGCTACCTATCATTTAGAAAAAAAATTACATAAATACAGAAGTCTAGAAATGTGCACAAGAAAAAATGCAATAAAACAAGTTGATTCATGAAAATATTTTAGAGCCACAGTGAATAGAATCATCAATGCGGCATATGTATCTTTATGCAACAAGAAATAGAAGAATTTTTGCTGAATTAGCATGTAAAAAATGAAAGTGGGAACAAAAGAGGGAAACACATAATCATGAAGTAGCTTATAAGGTACAGGAAGACCATGTGGATGTGATGTTTATTGCTAGAACAAAGAAATACAAAATGACTTGTAGAATATGATGCCGAAAAGAAAAATAATTTTGACCTCCTGTATACAAAGTTTTGACATTTCTCATTACATTTTAAAGGTACGTTGATCAATACCTTAACCAAAGGGAAAAATGTGCCTAAGAGAAACAGTGAGTGGTTTGTGCTTAATGGGGAAGAAAAGCAGGGGCAGACATAGGTGGAACTGAGCGCAGATGTTGTCACATATAAATTAAGATGTTTTAAGGTATATGAGAAATTCTGTAGCTGAAGAAAAGGTCAGAAAAATTTGAGATGCTGAAAAAATAAATAATAGGCCATGGAATATACAAGTTAGATTTGAGCTAGCAAGGGAGAAGTTTCCATGTATATTTGTTAAAAGTTTCACACTGAAAAATATTCATTTGAATAAAATTCAGGTGTAATTAAATCTATAAGTTTGCTGTCACCATATAAGTGATAGTTTAAAGCAGCAATGGTATAAAGAATCATTTGCCGTATCATAAAAAAAAATGTTGGCATTAGGTGTTTTTCAAGCAGAGCCTTGCTGTTCAGAATCCACTTCTGGCTTTTTATTAGAGTTTGGCTTGTTCTCTGAGTCTTGGTAATACAGGCACTGCCCCAGGACATTTCCACAAACACAAAACACAAGGTATGTCAGTCAATTCCAATGGCTTTGGATAAATGATATCTAAGGGGTGTGTTTATTTAGAATGAATTTAAAATTCTGTACTCTTAACTTCAATATATACTAAGCATAATATGTTTTAAATAAATTCCTGAGTACAAATTTTATAACAGAACATTTTAAATGTCTGGTTACAATCTCTAAAATCTATCTTGTCCCAATGTTTAGTTTTTGGAGTAGCCTTGATTCATACCCTGTAGAGATATGACTCACCCCTCAACCTGTTTGGTCTGAACTCTGATTTGAATTTAAGCCTAGATGATTACTACTATAGGTTTTACAGCTGCATTTTCTTCTTTCTTGTTTCCCTTTCTATTTTTTTAATCTCCACTCTCTGTCCTCTATCTGTGCCTCTGTCTCTTTCTGTCTCTACTCACTCTCTTTCTCTCTCTCTCTCTCTCTCTCTCTCTCTCTCACACACACACACACACACACACACACACACACACACACACACAACAATGTTACTATGGTGGTCCTGTTGACCTGGTACTTATCACGAAGTCCTGGCTTGCCTCAGACCCATTGTAGTCCTCATTCTCAGGCCTTCTAAAATCTAATATTCCAGGCTTGTGCTACTCTACCTGACTATCATTTTGTTTTACGAGTTTCATATTTATGATGTATTTTCTGAAGTTGAATTTGAACATTGAAACAGCCATTTCTTTCAGGTTAAATAATTATGCTTTTCAAACACTACTTGTATTACATGAATAGACACTATTTCAAGGATTTTATGCTATTATTATTTTTATGTAGGTAGTCTGTTTTTCTTGTATTATTATTATCCAAGAAAATTCTTAGCTGATTTAATGCCTAAACCATGTCTCATGGGTAATGATTTTTTTGTGGAGTTTATTACATGTAAAGATTTTATTTCAAATCTAACAATTAAGTGATTTGGAATCCAAAAACTAGAAGACACTTAGCAACAACTCCAGAGCTCTGCTATCTATTCATACCAATTAGAATACCTTGTTACTACAGAAGAATTTGCTGTATGTCTACTCATTTGTGCATCCTACATGTATTTATTCACCATATACTAAAGCACAAAAATTACTTTCAAAGTGCTAAAATAAATACACAGACACTAAATGAGGAATGGTGCATGATCTCAAGGTCCCTAGAAGTCTAAAAAGCTTCTCATTCTGCCCTCATTGGCAGCCACATTTAGAGAGTCCAGTTTGATCATATGCTCATTCAGTCCCGGTCTAGCTGGATTTGGTGAGCTCCCATTAGATCAGGCACACTGTCTCAGTGGATGGTCCAGCCCCTCGCGGTCCTAACTTCCTTGCTCATTTTCTCCCACCTTCTGCTCTTCGACTGGACCTTGGGAGCTCAATCAACAATGACACTAAGACCTATCTCCTCTGCATGTATTATCCTTTTGGGAACCTAGTCGATTTGGATGCACACCTTCCTAGGACTGGATGGAGTGGGGTGGGCCTTGGACTTCCCACAGGGCTGGGCACCATGCCCTCTTTTAAGGAAGCAGCGGGGCGGGGGGGGGAGCAGGAGGGGACTCGGAGAAGGGGAGGAAATGTAAATTCTTTTTTTTTGAATGGAAAAAAATAAAAGAATATGGCAAAAAAATAAAAAAAAGAAGTCTCAAAAGCAAAGTAATATTTACCAAGAACTTCAATGTAATCTGGAAAACAAGAACTATTACAAAATATACAGATAAAGTATCATATTTTAGTAACAGCTATTTAATATCAGCAAATGGTTTATTTCTTTAGGAAACATGTTTCTTATTTCCAGCAATGTTGGACACCATTCTTAGGATAAGTACTTGTATATTGAAATACTAGAATCTTACATAAAAAGTCAGTCTATATGTGGGAATTAAATTTTAAAAAGCAATCATATATTATACTTTCAGAATGTCTGAAATGGCATAAAACTCAAGGACAGATAGATTTGAGTGAATGGTAATAACAAAGTTACAGGACTTAGAGAGGACATAGTGAGGAGACAAAATGTATAAGAGAAGCATCCTTGTAAAATTGGAAGCAAATGTTGTCTGAAGCATTCCTCCAGGGAGAACAGTCTCAGTATGAGACATGACACACTTCATATGAACATGGGATAGTCCTTGTTTAGATAGTTATGTTGGTGATGCCTCATGTGTGGAGACTCTTGACATTTCTAGAAAGCCCCATCCCTAAGGCTCTTGTAACACCTCTTCTTTTCCTCTGTGATGATGTGAGCTGTAGGAGCAGGAGATGTGTGGTTCATGAATCATGTGGGACTGGGTTCTGTACCTCTGCAATTTCATCAGTTGTGGTTTTCTGTAATGGTTCCCCTGTCTACTGCAAAGAGAAGTTTCCTTGATGAGGCATGAGAGCTACACTTACCCTGTCAGACAGATTCAGATAATGATTTTCTGTGATTGTTGAACCTCTTTTTGAAATATCCAATGACAAGAATGCATTAGGCAGTATCTACATTGAAAGGGAAGAAGACAGGCTAAGGAAGGGGCAACTAGAGATGAGCAAAGAGAATACGGAAGACAAGTGATTTCAAGGAAGCTGTTACTGATAAAAACATGCTACACAGCTATAAAAGGGATGAATCAGATTCATAACCTCTGGGATTATTGTGGTTGGTTCTAATTGTCCTTGGAATGTAAAGGATGCAAGAAAGCACAGATGATAATTTCAGGAAATTGTAGATACAAGAAAGGAGAATGGAAAAATCATACCAAAGTGCATTTTTTTTTACCAAAGTGCATTTTTAACAATAGGGAAAATTCATAAAAATTTAAAATAAGAAGAAATAATAACATTTATATGTTTATCCATGTAGCAGTAATAATCAAGCAAAAGATCATGAATTTGGGAGGAGAAGGTGCATGTGGAAAGGTGGAAGGGGAGGGGAGAGGAGGAATGACATAGACACAGTGTTCATGTATCTCAAAAATAAGATTATTATAAAAGAATTTTAATTTGTTGCCAAGTATTGAAAACTGCTGTTTTCTAAAAGATAAAAGGAGTAACAGGATGAAGGTTAACACTTTAGAGAAAGCAGTATTCCTGATCAGAGACTAAGAGAAAGAAATAGAAGAAATAGAACATATGCTCTAGACTGAGCCCACATATAGAGTCCCTATTTCTCCTAAATATTAGATGTTCTCTATTAGACATTACATCAAGTAATACATTTTCTCAGTCAACTCTTTATCTTCCCCAAACTGGTCAATGAGACAGTAGAGGAGATATGCAGTGTTGGCTGCTCAGTAAACAAGTCCACTTCCAAGTAGCCTCCAGGATTCACAACAGGTTTGCCAAAACTTGAGTCTAAGCCCGTATAACTTCTATGTGTAACATTTTACATAGCTCAAAAACAGTGTGTTTCTCCTGATTACTGATTCTTATGTTGCTTCTAAAGTTTTATTTCAAAGACTATACACAGCCTGCATTTATTTTGTTTCCATTAGTCTCTCTGTCTCTCTCTCTCTCTCTCTCTCTCTCTCTCTCTCTCTCTCTCTCTCTCTCTCTCTGTGTGTGTGTGTGTGTGTGTGTGTGTGTTTGTAATATGTGACAATGGCAGGAGTCAGAAGAGGCACAGCTGGTGACATCTGGTAAATTGGGCATATTTGACATGCAGAAACAGCAAGTAGTTCTAGTATCTGAGATGTTTTTATGGTGGTCACAGGTTATGTATTACTGTATAATAGGAATACTCCCCAATTCTCTTAGAATCAACCTTTAATATATAGGCCACAGATAAGAATAATTGACCCTGAAAGTAGTCTACTTCATTTTGTGAACTCTGTGTAAGGTTGCAGAAGTGACTGAATTTTCTGAGTGTCAGGGAAATTTCTCAGAGTGTTCCCAGAGGATGAAGTGGTTTAAACTTAGACTTCACAATGACAGTGTCTGCCACAGAACTGGCAGGTGTCAGAGCATGTGACAAGACAGGCCAGGCAGAAAGGCAGAAAAGCATTGCTGATAAGGCTCAGAGAGTTGAATAGGTTATTTGTTTACAGTGGACAGATTATAAATAAATCTGCCATGTTAATCAAGGACACCTAAGTGCACTCTCTGTCAAATGCATAGTCATTTCAAATGGGATGGATGAATTGCAGAGATAAATTGTTTTCTAAGTTTTCTTATAATTGTCACTAACAGGGTCCTTGCATACACATTACACATACAGGAATAAACTATTTCATCATTTGTTTTTCAAGTGTAAATTCTGTAGAGCTAGGTTTGTGGACAAGAAAAGCGTAATTGGTTTATAGGATATAGGTTTCCATCTGACTATTAAAACCTGTCAGCTAAACCTTTGAAGCTTTGCAGTTATGGTGAGACTCTTTAGGAAGGGAAAAACGGAAGAAGAAAAATGTTTAAACTGTAAGATTGGTGATTAAAACGAAGAGGATCTCAAGTATCAAAAATTGGAATTTAAATGTGGGTATTTTTGCATAGTTGCTTACATGACTAGTATTTATGGTCTACATTAGAAATATACTTTACCCTTGTGTTGTTTTGTTTATAAAATATATTTATAAAATAACAAAAATTCACTTAAAATATTTGAGGATGAGATCTCATATGAAAGTAGTTTGTTTAATATCCTTACGTAGCTGCCTGCACAACAAGCTGACCATTTTAAGAGGATGGCATTTGGAAGATGCCGAACAGACACAAGCTGTTAAGTCACTTATGTTGCCTACCTGATTCCTCGAGGCACAAAACTCTAATAAGATTTCTAGATATGTAAATTAGCTGATGGATTTGCGTCGCCCAAAGATTTCTAGATATGTAAATTAGCTGATGGATTTGCGTCGCCCACCCAAACAGATATTTAGTCCCATCCCAAAACAGAATTTGCATACACACACAATTGTTAGGCTCAGGCTCCTTTCCAAGACGCTTGGATGCAAACTTAGCGAACATAAATATTTTGTCTTTTTGTCACCCTAAAAACATTGTTGTTGTTCTCTTTATTCTCTATTACTGGGTGCATTTTGGATATTCAAATCAGTTATTGTGGGAGATAGAGAAGCAAGGAATGGCCAGTTTACATAAAGAAAGCTTGTTATTGTGTGTTTATTTCACTAAAAGTGACTGATTTCATATTTTCTTGGTTTTAAATATTCTGCATATTTTCTAGGTTTTAAATATTCTGCACAGGATTTACCAATATTTTTTGAGGAGTATCACAAGATACTATCACCCACATAGTGGGAAAAACTGAAAGGGAACTAAACAGTCTCACTATGATGTTTGAGGAAACAATCAGAGAAATTTTGAGTTTTCCTTCATTTCAATCCTACATAGGTACTTCTTTAAAGTTAAAATAAAAATCCCTCTTACTCTATTATATAATTAAATTTAAAGTAGGTTGAATGTGATTCTAATTTAATAAAATAGAGTATAATCAACAATTTAACCAGATTTTTTCCTGATAACACATCATTAAACAAAGCATGCAAAAAAAAAAAAACCTACCAAGTTCTCACTGATTTACATTCCTCACTAAAACACTATACGTCTGCATTTTCAACCTGTGGGTCATGACCTCTTTGAGGGGCACATATCAGATATCCCTCATATCAGATATTTACATTTTGATGATAACAGTAGCAAAATTACAGTTATGAAGTAGAAACAAAATAATTGTATGGTTGTGGGTCACCACAACATGAGGAACTACGTAAATGGCTGAGAATCATTGGCCTATTTATTTTAATGGCATTCAGTTACAGTTTTACAAGCTGAATGTGCCATTTTTAGGCCGACTGGTATTGGGTTTCTTAATTTAGCATAGGGTCATTTTGCTCATTGTCAGCCGTGTGGTAGTGATAGATGTTAAGGTAATTTCTCAAGTGTAATAGACTTGAAAGAATTATGAAGTTCAAAGGGATAGGCTGAAGTACTGAATGTTTTTGTAGTAGATGCAATTGAGAGAATGTTTGTGTTGATTCTGTTAACAAGTATTGAAAGACCATGCACAATTATTCTCCCCAAAGTTTGTGAGTTGTTAAAACTTTTGTACAGAAAACAGGAAGGGAGTTGTTACAGGGCTTTGCTACTGTAAGAAAAATCCACAAACCAAGTTACTTATGAATGCTAAATTCCTAAGACTGAGAAGTTTCAACTCCAGCTACCAACATATGGTGTCTGCTAGAGTTCAGGTCTTCCAAGGTTGTATTTGTTGCTCTGTCCTTATAACATGGAAGAACAGAAAAGAAGATTCACCCTGGCTGCTTCCCTTCTTTCCCTACTTCAAAAGCACAAGGTGATTTTTAAAAACTGCAGCCTCCAAGCCTCCTAAACAATTAGTCTCCAAGTACAGCCACACTGGGGATTCAATTTCAGTGTGAAGTTTGGAGGTGACATAAACTTCCAAACCCATACCAGAGAATCACCTTAGATTCTGAGGATACCAAGCAGTTTCCATGGAGCAAAATGTGTTCAAGCCAAGCATTAAAAACATTCATAATCAAAGTATAAAATTAATATTAATTTAATAGTTGTATTTATTAAGATTCATAAATACAAAGATATTATCTTTTTTATTTGTTTCTGTGTCTTAGGAATCTTATAGTGCATGCTGAGTATCATTGTCAATCTATAATTTGTATGACAGATTTTGTGTTGAGTGTTACTTCTCATTTTCAAGCTACTAAAAGAAATCAACAATGAAGATGTTATAAATATTATCTTTTACATATTATCTCCATTTTGTTAATGATAAAAAATATCCTGAAGGCTTAGATAAAAAGTATCCTGAAGGCTTAATGCATGCAGCCATGAGAGTGCTGGGAAGATCCTGGTTGAGCAAGGTTTTGGAGACAAAACAGTAAGCTTCATGTCCATTATAAATAAGGCAAAGGCTTAACAATAATATATATGGAAGGCTCTTGCAATGTAGGTAGAAATAATGCATTTTATCTTTGAATTGAAAGGAAGTCATGTGAAAAACTAGAATCATGTATATAAATAGTGAAAATACTACTTAAGGAATAGCAACCTGAATATAATATCTATATTAACATTATTGAAATAAACATTTAAGACAGAAAAACTAGGTAAAGTTTTCTAGAGTAAATATGCTGTGGGTTAAAACAACTATCTTCTGCCCTAAAATTGGCATAGTAACTGAATCACCAACCTCTGTCCTACCTTGGCTTTGTA
This sequence comes from Ondatra zibethicus, assembly GCA_004026605.1. Taxonomy (NCBI): domain Eukaryota; kingdom Metazoa; phylum Chordata; class Mammalia; order Rodentia; family Cricetidae; genus Ondatra; species Ondatra zibethicus. The sequence continues at coordinate 48,964 of PVIU01005458.1, read as the reverse complement.
ATTTCAAGTTATACAAATAAAACCTTTGCCATGTAAAGGAAATGGTTGTAATAGAATCACTGTTAACCCTATTAGAGTCACTGCTACAGTGGTATTTATGTTCTGTTTAGGACCAAGAAACTCACACCATTTATTATTCATGCTTTGACTAGCTATGAGCCTCTGCAGTAAGAAACCCCTACAGGTATAAGATGCTCTGACTGGGGTTGAAACAATACTTACCATGTCTACAGACATGACTATCAGAAGTCTTGTTACTCCATCATCATTATAAAACTACTGCATGTTTGAACACTTATTACCTGACATGGCAGTATAATATCCCACAGAATCCACTACTGGTAAGTGTGTTCATAGTAAACTCCCTTGCAGCTGGCATATAATATTTTCCTACTGTGAAATATTCTCAAACAGGATTGCAGATTAATTCTGGCCTGATTTTTATGTTTTCTACATGTCATTTGTGACTAGTAGCTTCAGCTACAAGTTCTGGTAGACAATCAAGAGAACTGAAATGGCTTGCATTGTTTGGAGATATTCTAGTGTTTCCCTGAACAACAACTCATAGAGAGGTGTCCCAAAACTGACAATGGGGTTTTTAGTTAATAACTATGGAGTAGCACATTTAAGTTTTAAGTAGTGATTAAAGTTTTTAAAGCATAAAATATTCTGACATTAGATATTTATATAGACTATATACAATTATATGTTGTTTTAGGGTTAGAAAGCATATTTGAGATGGAACAACAATTTAGTTTCATACCATTATAAATTTTCTTCATTTTTTACATTGATTTTTGTTTGTAGTCAGTGCATGATGCACGCAATACATTGGTATTGATATGAGAAAATAACTACTCTGGTATTAGCTAATATTTCAAAACTAATGTAGCGTTATTAATATCATTATTATATATTCAAAAGAAAAGGCAGAGTGTTTGTCTATTAATATGCAATAACATTTTTAAAATATTCATCATTGCATCTCAAAGTTAATGTCAAGAGGGACCTCAAAAGTAGATTCCCTCTGAAAGAATCAAATGAAAATAATTTGTTAGTTCTCAACCGGAAATTTGAAAACAATAGTAAGATGTAATCTTGGATTGTGATATTTTTCTGTTGTGATTTATTTTTTCCAAACTCAGTCCAGCATGCAAACTCTGCAGCATATAGATTTGCAGATCTTTATCTTGAGTGTCACTGATAAAATAGTGAAACCACAAAGTGCATCTCTCCTATATCTTCTTTTAATATAAAGCATATGTTATCTGAGGCTGTTTTTATATTTGTTTTAGAAACATAGAATAATGATACACCATCTCATGAAGTAACTTGCCAATTCTTCTCACTATTTTTCCATGATACATACAATTATATTAAAACTGTTTTGCCAATTACATGTAGAGAATGAGTTTTAGCTTTTAAATTAATTTGACTTAAACATAGATTTTGGAAAATTGCTTCTGTATATTAGGTGGCATCTTGCCTTGGGAAGGTATATTTATAGCTATTTGTGTCTTACCATTTTCACTGTTGTATTCTGAAAGAAAATCACTATCATTATATATAATTTAATCATCCCTTTAGAAATATAAATTATTAACAAATCTCTAATAATTTAAAATAGGAGCTATTTAATTGTAGATGTGATGCTTCTCATATTTATTTAAACTATAACCTAAGAAATGAACAATTATTGTAGCTCATCTCTATTGCAGACATTAAAGGCCACTCCACACATATACAAACATTCACATGCATGCACACACACATAGACTTGTGATGCACACATACAGCAAAAGTTTCTGTCAAGTGTCTCCCTCAGTCACTCTCCACGTCAGAATCCAGCTGTTCCTGTCCCTTCTGGTTTTGCAGTAACAGCCATAACTTCCTAACTGGTTTCTATATTGGAGCTGGCGGTGTTATGTCCGACCCTTTTCTTTGTATAACAAGCACTTTACTGGTTGAGTCATCTCCTGCCTTGTTGCTGTGATTTTAATTTCATTCTTTTTCACCTCTCTTGTAAGTCTTAGCTTGAATTTTGGAGCCAATTCTGTCTTTCTTCTTTAATATAAGTTTACATTATTATTGCCAGGGAAAATTCTTCTTTACTTCTAGCCTTTTCCATTAGTACTACTAAAATGACATTGTCAAATTACACCCACGTGCTCTAGTTGTGTCACAACAGAACTGAACTCTGATGATTTCTGTTTTCTGTGTGACTCTGGATAGCTACATCTAACATGAAGTAAATTCTTTTCAGTTGCCAACTCACTAATGGACTGGACAAAATAAGCATAGGGCTAATAAAATACATTAATTAAATTTGAGTGGAAAACCCACAGAAAACTTTTGGAATAAGGATTGGCATTATCAAGCACTCAATTAATATTAGTTATAATGATTCAAAATGTTGTCACCATTAATAATCATTGACTTGATTACAGATTTTCTTATTCATATAGGTATTGTTTCCCAGTTACTAGACATGGTGGTGTATATCTAGTTATATATTTCAGTTAATGACAACTTTTACACTTGAATACTAAATAAGTAAATGAATAGTAAATGTTATTTTGTTTTATTTAACATGATTTTTAGAGCAGCTCTGAGTAGGGGAGTGTCAAGTAGTGTATAATAATGCCTGTAATATACAAAGGCATTGTTCATACCATGTATAAATCTGTATAAAACAACTCAGACAATGAATAATATAACCTTTTACAGTAATTTCCACATCTGGATAGAACTGGATGGTTATGATAACTGGAATTCTACCAAACTCTCCTTTTCTTGTTTTCTATTTCAACAGATTACTCTCTTTTTTTTTTGTAAGAACAAAAATGTTAAAAAGAATGACAGCAAATCCTTTTCTACAGATTCAGATGAACATTGTGCTATAGAGGTCTAGATTTAAAATGAGCTACATAAGGAAGATATTTAGAATGGAGCTTGTATTTCCAAAATTAAATAATATTTAGGCATTCTAAAGACACATATATATGAATATTCCTATCCAGGGACAATTATTACATGCTTTCTTTGCAAGATTATTTTTTGCAACCTTTTTATACAATAAAATATATGTATTTAATAAGTTTTATTTTGTAGTTTTAATGCTGATTTATCAGAGTTTATTTGGTATTAATAAAACCATGCTTAATTACAAGCTAGAATATTGATGTGACCCTTGACTACAGGGATTTCTTTTGCAGTAGGATTACTTAACTAATGTTCCCAGGAGGCTCTGAGTTTTGATTTAATTGTTTTCAGTACTTTTTTCCCTGAAGCTGTGAGCTAAGACTTAGAACTTTTGGTGTCTGTAAATAGTGAAATTTAAATCTCATGAGATTGAAACATCACATGCCAATTTGAACTGTTTTATTAGAAAAGACAGTGCAATACTGCCCACAGCCCAAATGAACTCTGTTTAACCCAGGTTGATATGACCGTTAATTTTTGCTAATTTTCTTTTAAAATTGGGGTTCATTTTTGAATAGATACTGAATGATTTTTAAGGTATCTATTAACATGGGCTTCTTTCTTGGTTTGTTCTTTACCATAAATAATTTTTATGTCATTTTACTGATTAAAATAGTTTCTTGAAAACTGTTAAATATAACAAGAACTTTCAGTTTTTCCTCTTCATAAAAAGGGAGACAATTTTATGTGTATTTTGTAGGTATGAATACAAAATTTTCACACTTAATTAAGTTCATAATAACTGGATACAGATTAAATCCATTAAATTTGTTTTTATGTAGAATGGAATATAAAGATCAAGATAACTGTATTAAATTTTAATAACACTTTGTGAATCAGTTACTATAAACATAACAGTATTATCCATATTTATGCTTAGTGTTGAGTATTATTTTTTCTTTACAGATAAATTCAGTTAATTAAAGAAATACGGATTGCTTTTGCAATAAAAGTTGTAAGCAAGGAAGTTAGGACATGAAGGTATATATGACCTGTTCCAAGTTGAAAAAACAGAGCCTTATTCAGTATTTAATAGTGATTGTTTTATACTACAATAAGATGTTTCTCTTTACAGATAACATACCTGTCTGTCAATCAAAGTCACAATGGGAACTTGTTAGAAATAAAAATGTCCAGGTTCCATCACAGATGTAGTGACAAAAATCTCTGCATACAGAACCAAAGAACAATTTGTGTTTTAAGTAATACAGACAGTTTGAAGTTATTTCAGAAGTACTGAAACAATCATGTTTTGTTATTAAAGTGATAAACAATCTCCTTGTTAAAAAATCGACTCATGGTTTTCAGAATTTAGACAGAATTTATTTTTATTTTTATAAAAGTTGAAAACCATGGATGGGGCTCTAGCTCAAACGTTGTGTGCTTTTCTAACATGATTAAGAACTTGGACACCTGACACAAAAGAGAGAGGAGAGTGGGGGAGAGGAGAGAGAGAGAGAGCATAGGAGACAAGAGGAAAGGAGATAAAAGAAGAGAGGAGAGGGGGAAGGGAGGGGAGAAAGGAAAGGAGAGGAGACAAGAGGAGAGGAGAGGAGAGAAGAGGAGAGGAGAGGAGAGGAGAGAATAGATTGGAGGGGAGAGGAGGGGAGGCGTGGAGGGTAAGAGGAGAGAAGAAAAGAAAAGGAAGGAGAGAAGAAAGGAAAGAAAGAGAGAAGGGCAAAATGAAAGAGTGGCATTGTAGACTGTGTTAACATTCTTGAACATGTTATCCTAAAAGAACAAAAGTAACTATTATTGAGGCATTAGCAATTATATAAAGCTATGTAACCCACAGACTTTTACAGTAGAACACTTGATCTCCTCCCATTGTTGCCCTTTGGGTAGGTTCAGGACACTTGATAAAGTCAGAGGATGTGCAATTCTGTCCAGTAAGTCTGTAAGCTTATGATCAGTGTCTGCTCACTTCCTATCCCACCTCTGCTTTCTAGTCCAGGGAGACTTAAGCAAGATTCTATGTCAATCTTCCACCACCGTGGAAGCCCTGACACCATGATAGACTGTATCCTCTACAAATGAGCCTGAATACATCTCTACTTGATGTTGACTCAAGTCCGATATTTGGTTTGCAATGATAAGCTATCTAACTCAATTATGAATAACTTTATCAGGGTTTGCGACTTGTTTGTCTTCATTATTAATTATAAATTGAGATCAACTTCTGTGAGCAGTGTTTTGGGAGGTTGAGGAGATTTGAATAATACAATTTAATAAGAAGATAAAAGGAAAACTGCCTTAAAGCTTCAAGTCAGAAATTATTTAGCAGTGCTAATTAGGGATGGATGTGTATACTTCTTTAAGACTCATATCAGTTTCTCTGTGTCAATCACATTTTGTTATGTTATTCACCAAGTAAATTTGTTTAAGTTGTCACTCATATTTTATTCTGTAACTGGATCACATGAAACTGAGTTTATATTTCTGGAAATTTTTACTAGGGAGCAGTGAGAGATACTTAGGAAAACAAAAATAGAAAGTTAAAAGTATTTTTAAAACTTTAAAAATATTGTCTTTAATTGATAATTTCAAAGAAGTAATCAAGCTGTCAGCATGATAGAAACATTCAAGATACATATCTCTCTTCTGGAAACATATAACCTACCTGAGAAGGCAAAACTAATATCAATACTGATGTAAATTAGAGCTAATATAGCAATAAAATCACATTTGCAATGCATCTGACACCTGAGGAATTTAAATGTTACACAAATCAATGAATGAGAGTAATGACCTACATCTTGCTGATATATAAATACATAAATTGTGAAGATGTTTAGTAAAAGAGATATGCTGCCCAGATAGGAGAACTCCAATGCCAAAATTAAAATAAAAAAAAAATAGAAATGAAATTAATCAAGTGTGTTGTCTGCTGCCTGGAGGAGAAGCTTGCTTTTTGCTTGAAGTGTTGGATTGTGCTATGTAATTTGGTCCTGAAAACTTGGCTGGGGCAGCACAGGAATGAAGAAATGACAGACACATATGGAAAATCCAGAAATCTGTTAACTTTGATGGAGGGCACCTACTATGCAGCCTCTTAACTCAACTTTTTGTTATTTGCAACACAAGGGGAGTAGAGATTCATGGTGGGAGGTCTCTGTAGGGGAGCCATGTCAGACTGTCAACTTCCTGGAGGAGGGAGCTGTTCAAGATAGTTTGTGCATGCACTGGTCAATCTTTCCTAAACATTTGTACTTGGACTAGAGGAAGGCTATGCCATTTCTGTGGGATTGACATAGCTGTGTTCATGTCAACAACATACATCAATCAGGACTCCATCAACTGCCCAGAGATAGTACACATGTGCAATGATAACATGAGGTCACTAGAGACAATAAATATGAGGTCGTTATAGAACTAAAGATTCTTTCACCATAAGTTCTAGGCTTGAAATAAAAAAAAAATACACTCAAAGATATTAGTTGGATATTTATTTTTGTGCGCATTTTATATACTATACTTGGATATGTATGAATGGTTTACATGTGGGTGAAAGACCCCAACCGAATTTTCATAACGAACTGGATGAGTTGGGTAATGGAAAACTACAAAGCATGGAAAACCAGTTTTGACCATTGCACTCCAGCAGATTCCCACACAGGGCAGGAAGGCTAGCAATTATCAGAACCGGTCACAGTCTTCTAAGCAGATGATTATCAGAACTGGTCATAGTGAATGATTACCAGACTATAAACTGAGTCACGATGGAACAGGCAGGATGTCATGTATTTGAGGTTTTTCTGGAAATAGGCTGAACTATGCTAATTTCGTTCTGGGTTGAACTCCAGTTTAAATGTCTAGACCAATCCCAATTGTATCCGTACCCCATATTATAATTCATGTAAAACTTGTGATTTTGTCTATAAAAGCTTGCTTGCCTGGATGCTCGGGGTGCTTAGCTATCCTGAAGCTAGGCACCCGCTTGTGCAACTGTAAAATAAACCTCATGCTTTTGCATCTGACATCCTGGTTATTAGCCTGGGGGCTCCTCGGCAACAAGACCACTTTGAGGGTCTTTCATGGGTACATATGCATGTGGAATTCAGAAGTTAAAAGTCAATATTTGGTGTCTTTCTTTGCCACTCTCCACCATGTTTTTTGAGACAGGTCACTGTGCACAGATATCACCAACAGGCTAGTTTAGATGGCCATTAAAGACCTGCCTGTTTCCATTATACCAGCACTTGGGTTTAGGCTGCATACAGTGAAGACTAGGGTTTTATTTGGGTGCTGGGCATCAGAACTTCAGTCCTAGCGATTGCATTGAAACTTTTTACCTACTGAGCTGTCAGTTTAGCACATTATGTAGCATTTATCACACAATGGTATAAAACGTTTTGTTAAAATATACAGAGCATACAATAATATCAAGTTCATATTAAACATCTAGTAAAACTAAAATATCCTAATAAATACTTAAATCATAGAGGTGAGAAATAAGTTAGAAGAAGTAGAGGCAAATCTCTTATTACTGAAGTTGTATTTCCTAAGGATACAAAGTCTTAATTTGTCTTGAGTATGCAAATTTGTAGAAAAAGAGAGAACATAACAGGTGTCATTACGTGCCATAGCTCTGCAAGTCTTTCCCTAAAGTTAGCATTTGATTTTCATACTTTGAAGAGAGAAGTCTTCAAGAGAAGATTATTATAGCAGTTGTACAAGTAAGGATGTAAATATATGGTTGCTTGGCTACACGTTGAACCTTGGGTAACACTGATACCCATGGAAATCTGAAAGCTGTGTACTGGGAGAGAAATACAACCTTCTGTGCTATAGAGAGGAGCTTCTAGCCCAGAGACATTTTTGCCTGAATGACCCTGGGGATTTCTGAGTAGGTTAATGATCCAATAAAAAGCATCTGTCAAAACAAAACCAATAAAATTACATAAGAATAAGAGGCTGTGAAAATTTATGCATCATAAGATAAAAAATCCCATTTTGAAGTTACATTCGGAACTGGGAACTGGGATGGAGTGATAACTCAGAGTTTAGGAACACAGGCTGCTCACCCAGAAGACCTGGGTTCAATTCCAACACCCATATGGTACCTCATAACCATCTGTAACTCCAGTTCCAGGGATTCCTACATGTTTTACTAGCCTTCTGGGAAAACAGACAAGCACATGGTACATAGACATACATGCAGGATAAACACCTATACCTTAAAATAAAATGAAGTATTTTTTAAATTAAAACATTTGGAAGAATAAAAATTTCCAGGGTAGAAAACAGAATAGTCACTGACTTTGCAAATATCTTTATTCATGAACTTTTTTTTTTTTCTGATGGAAAATCTAGCCAAAGATTACATATTGATGAAAAAATAACATGGATATTTTGGGAAAGTTCATGCTATTATAATATAATACAAATTGATACAGTGATGAGGAGTTCTTAGCTTTCCAATTTAAGTTTGTCTCTTCATAGACTTATAGATATGGAATATATATGCATATGTAAGTTGATCATATATATATACATTATATATAATATATGTAAATTGACCAGCAAATATAAGACACAGAGTGTGCCACGAACAACAAACATCTAATGAATGTATTTAATTAATCTTATGATGTTTGGAATGAAATTTGAAGCCTCACAGGCTGAGCCAAGTTTTCTCCCACTAACCTCTATTCAAGCTCAGTAAATATTTAAATAATCATAATAATGAACTTAGCACATAGCACAGTCAACTGCATCCAGCTTAAACAGGACTGAATCTCCTTTCTGTCAATTTTTTTAGTAGCTCTAAGGTCAAGTAGCGGAAAATGGATATATGAATATTAGAACTAAAGTACCTAGTTCACTATATAAAACTAGAATTAATTTCTCAAGGATTGTTTAAATTTTAAAATCCCAAGTACTTGAAAACATTTTGTTGTTGTTGTTTTTGCTGCTCCCTGACTGGCAACTATGGTTTGTTAACAGTTAACAAGATTTGTCTTGAAGGACATTCTGGGGTACTTAAAACTGAATATAAAAATATATCAAATCACTATCCTAGGATTTGTACACATCTATTGAACTGGAGAAAAAAAGACCAAGTCTCAATAACTACTTTCATTTTTACCATGTAGATTCTCCTCTTCCTTAGTGAGGAAAGAAATAAAGCTCTCCTATGCGGAAGAATATATAAAACCTGCAGATAGCAAAGCCAGCTTTGTGTGGAATGGAATGTGATCACCTTAGAGAATTTCACATTAAAATATGTGAGTTGAGTAAAACTATTTCATTGGTTTGGACACTGATATACAGTAACTTCAAAAATTAAGTAGCTATAATGGAAAATGATTTTAACATATCTTTATATCAGCCATGTGATTTATAACAGTAAAATAAAATGTTTACAATAGTAAAATACAAGTAACATACTGAAGACAGGTATTAAAATTTTGCACTAATTGGGTTTAAGTGTATAACAACAATAATTTATCTATAAAATATTACCGGCAAATATTTGCTCCACATACATGACCAAATCAGACTTTCTAGTGCTTATCATTGGAATTGAAATGTTTTTAATTTTTGAAATGATTTAGAATATTCACTTCTTTATCTTACAAGACATGAATCATTCATAATTGATTGCCAGAAGGAAACAATTCCTGTTTGTAAATTTTTACATCTGTTTGTGTATCATGATTCTATGGAGATGTGTGTGTAAACAGAACATGGAAAGTTCCCACAACCCTGGCATCTCCAGTGTCTGAGATTCTCCAAAGCAATCTCGGTTTCAACTTCCCAGCTTTAAGCAATGGCCTCTCTACTAGGCCTCCATTCAAGTACACTCCTGACACATGCCTGTCCTCAGCAACTTTATTCCATAACCCCTTTCTTCTATCCTTAACTCTATATCCAGAACCACATGGCCAAAACTGCCAGGTTCTACTGATTATGGGGGCAGGAATATGGTCTCCTTGCTCAATCACATCTTCCTGGCTTTCTGTCCTTCACAGCTTGGCTGTTCTGAAACTTGCTCTGTAGACCAGGCTGGCCTCAGACTCAAGAGATCAGCCTGACTCTGCCTTCCCAGTGCTTGGATTAAAGGTGTGCCCCGCCACAGCCACACCCAGCTCTAAGATTTTCTTCAGTTTCTTTCCACAAATTGGAAATTTAGCTGAGTGGGATCTTGCCCTGAGGTGACCACTCCTTTTTTTTCCCATGTCTTAACCTATTTATGACTTCACTCCACTTCACTACCTGGTGCTCCTTTTCTCCTTAAACTTTACTTTTTGTAATTTATCCTGCTCAACTTGTTCCTTTTCACTATAAATCTTCATTAGCGTTAACACTAGTATCCACTTGACAGAGTCTATTCTAGACTGTTGAGATTTCTTCTGTCAACGGAATTAATAAAAAACTCTTCACTTTAGCCTCAGGCAGAATGATCTCTAGGCAACATGCTGTAATTCTTCTTCCCTAAAACCTGTTGAGTGAGCCCCCCACTGTTCAAATAAGTCTTAGCACCTCTGTCTCAAAATACATTTCACTTGTTTCTTAATCCAAAGTCCAAATTTCTCTAAACAAACATGTGGTCAGGATTATAACAGCAATGCTTACTCCCAGCGTCAGCTTCTGTCTTAGTTAGGGAATTTAGTGCTATGAAGAGACACCATGACCATGGCAACACTTATAAACAAAACATTTGATTGTAGTGGCTCCCTTGCAGTTTCAGAAGTTCAGTCTATTATCATCATGATAGGGAGAATCATGCCATGCAGGCATGTGTTGTACTGGCTATATTGACTTGAGGGAATAGGAAGTCAGCTGACTCACTGACCAGTATCATTGTATCACAGGAAACTGGGAGGTATCATTCTGATCATAGGAAACCTCAAAGCCCACCACCCCATAGTCACTCACTTTCTCTAACAAGGTCATACCCACTCCAACAAGGCCACACCTCCTAATAGTGTCTCTCCCTATAAGATTATAGGGACCAATTATGTTCAAACTACCACAAAAGGTAAAGAAAACATGTATTTAAGTGTCATACACTAACTTCAGTATCTACCAAATTCATGGCTATAAAGGACCATTAATAATTGAAAAATATTGGAAGAATAGCTGGTTGTACTATATCAAATATGTGGCTAGCCTCTTGAGAAGAGATTTTGAAATAATTTATTAAAATTATTAATTTAACAGTGAAATTGTTAAAAGGTTATTGGAGGATTTTGAAAGACGTCACAGTCGTTATTGGTGCTTATGAACAATCATGAAGATATGAGTTTTGATTCTAGAATCCATATACATAACTAGAACGTGACTCACAGAAGCCAATCACCTTAGCTCTGAGAGATCTGATATCCTCCTCTGGCCTCTGTGCACAAAGATACTTGTACCTGCACAGACAAGTATCCACACACACACACACACACACACACACACACACACACACACACACACACACACACATACACACACACAGAGACATCAGATTAAGAATTGTTTATAAACAATAACAAGATGTGTATGAGCTGAATTAATGATGTTACATTGTCAGTGACTATTCTACATGCCTTCTCTATACTGTCAAAATTACTCCATGCAATAAATTCATGATATAGATATTAGCATCATCATGATTCCCTAGAAAGGACAACACAATGAAACTATCTTTGCAATAACAAGGGATTTGTTTTTATTGCTATTCAAATCATTGAAAATGAACATTAAAAACTTTAAGAATCCCTGTATTCTAGAGTAACTTGAGCCATCTGAGAATAAAAAATATTCTAGTTTACACAATATTGCAAACTAAATGAATTCATTATACCTGAGAATAAAAGGAAAACTTGCATTAATGATATTTGTGTGAGTTCCTAGAAAGCAGTTTTGTCATTCGATCCCCACATGGGGTAAAGTGAGTTTCCAAGGTTAATGATCAGAATACACAGCACTGATTGAACAAATGTGGCCCTCAGCACCTGAATAGAATACTGAGCAGATTAAATCTAGTATCTGATACAAAATGGTTTTTCATATACTGAGAGCATTATTTATACTTGCAATTTCATTTTACTTATTCACATTGGTCTCAAATTTTCAAGAGCATACTTGCCTAAATCCCGACTTGATCTTGAATTTAATTAGTTTTTCAGCAAAAGAAATTGAGCCACAGCTATTGCTCTTCTGTCCCCAGTGGTGAACACTGGTGTCCATATATTGATCTGCACTCTGATCTTGGCAACCGCAAATAGGTGATGCTGAACGCTTCTTCACTGCTGTGCGTTTGGAGGCAGCAGGGCTCTCCCTGTTACTAATGAATGTCCAGTTTTCTTCTTCTTAAAAGTGAGGGATTTTTCTCTTGGGTCATTCGTGGAATAAATGCCACTTACTTCATTTGTTAGTCATCAAAAATTAATTGTCAGACAGTTCTTGTGGATGACAAGTCTGATTCAGGTCTCACTCAGCTAAAGTCCAATTATCAGGAGTTACAGATCTTCCTGGAGTGTTTAAGAAATACTCAATTTTCTGCTCATTGCTTTTCTTTGCAGAAGCCAGCTTCATGAGGGTACAGGACTACAGCACTCATTGTCTCCTTCGTTACAATCTTGGAACTGTTTGTTAATTTGCAAATCTGCTTGCTGTGTTGCTTGGGTTTGCTCTCTTTCTTCCAATTTTAAGCCATCAACTGAGGAGTAAATAACTGGGGACAAGTTCTTCATTTAAACATCTTGGATTCACATTTATTCCATCATTTTTTTTATTCCTGGTAATTACTTTTTTAACCCTTTTCCTGAGGATTATTAAGAGTGTATTGGTCCCATCCAGTTAAACTAGCATAGCCTTTCCATTTCCAGGTCTTTTAATAATTTGGGAAAAATCTTTCCTTCAATTCATAACATATTTAGAAGTTGTGGAGATTCAGAATAATATGTTAAGGATAATGGTAGTGTCAGTAATGTAAGTAGAAGCTGGCTTCCTGAGAAGTGCTTAAATACTGACATTACACATGATCTCAAGAGATCAGTCAGTGATAATTTTAAACAGTTCTTTAAACTTAAATTTTTTGTTGTTGCTCTTCAGAGAGTGTCTGGCAAAGTGGGTCTTCTGTAAAGAGGAATGATCTTCCAGAGGACCTGAGTATGACTCCCAGCACCTAAGGTCAGAAGACTCATAGCCACATGTAACTCTAGCTCCAAGGGACCTGACACCCACTTTTGATCTCCACAGGCAACAACGCATATGCATCAAAGATACACACAAAGACACTTAATATTTACATACATATAAATAAACAATAATTCTTTAAAAGGTTTAAAATGATTTTTAAATTTTAATTTTTTTAAATGAAAGGCATCCAGTCTTTGTTGTCTTCAGAATTTTGAGCAATACAGACAACTTTACAAGGCAAGTTCTTGTGGAGGGGAGTCGGTACAACTGTGAGGCTGCTAGCGGCTGTGGTCTCTAAAAGCTATACCCAAGTGACATTTCCAGAAGCCTCTGAAATACCCCATGTGCCAGCTTCAAATGCTTTGCATAGCACATTTAGCTGTGGATTGCCAACTCACTTCAAGGTGTGATTAGAGGACCATCAACAACAGGATTCCTGCAGACTCCATTAAGCAACCTACACCCGCTAGACCAGATGCTTCCCTGCATGTTAAGTAATATTGTGGAGAAATCTTGGGGGCCATGCTGAGTGTCACACAGTTGCAATGTGTACTGGTTTTTGAGAGTTGTGAATCTTTTCTTTATCCAAAGTCTTTATTTTATACAATAAGCAATGCAAACATACTTAGGATATACTTTGGAATGTAGAATGTGTGATATGTGATACTTGGACTAAATACTTGAGGTAATTTGAAACGGTAGGATGTCTGAAGCAAGTAAGAACCATGGGCTTAATCTCTGAGTCTGCTGGCACACAGGGCATGATCCTAGTCTCCATGTCTCTGGGCTTCTGCCACATGAATTTTAAATGGCATGTTCCATAACTTTTATTCATACATTCACTGAAGAAATAGCTAATGTGTTGTGATCAGAAAGAAGAACTTTTTCTCAAGACCATAACACCTGGTTGGGAATATTGTGTCCACATAATACACGTGGTTGCAAATAAAAATAACATTGCGAAGCCAATTTTATATTTAGTATTTTCTTTATTTATAAGTACAAATGGAGTTTGTAAAAAAACGATAATTGAGAAAAGTGGATAATTGAGTTGTAAGCCTTCAACTAAGTTTTGAAATGTGTCTAGAATATAGATGGTTGAGAGGAAAGCAATTAACTTTACAGAGCTATAAGCACTAAGATCTATGTACTAGACTTTGCAGAGAAAATTTACCACCATGTGCCTTGGCAGGGGCACCCTGGTGACAAAAGCTAAGATGCTTAGAATTAGCAAGATTGAAAGGTGAAGTATATCAGATATTTTAGGGATTTGCAAAACTAAGAAGCTTAGGTTAAGCCATGGAGGTTAATTAGAGAAAACTAGTTTGATTTTAGTTTCTAAGTATCAAATAGTCAGTCATATGTACATATCACTTTTATCACACAATGCAAGTAAGAGAGATTTAACATTTTCAGACCTAGGTGTAATAATGCAGGTATGTAGGTTGGAAGGGAGATTATCAAAGATTAGGAATGCAAAATAAGTTGGATAGCTCACACACACAATAAAATAGTAGATAGAAAATCTGAAGGGCAGACCAGAGTTTGAATGATTTGAATTTGAACACGTCAAGTCAAATATGACAATCAAAAGTAAAACACAAATGCTATGTCTTTGCTGAGAAATAATGTGTGCTCACATATATGATAACATCCAGTATTCTCTACCTTATATTCCAAGTATACTCTTCTGGGGATTTTTGCAGTGAGGAGCAGGAAACACTCATCTGTTTCAGATAATGACAAATGCTAAGGAAAACATGAGTAGAAAACAGAAATGAAATACTGAAGTTACTTTAGAAAAATGGTTGAGCAAGTTCTATTGGAAGAATTAACAACTGAATATAGAAATAAAAAAAAAGTCAACGAGATGAAGCCTGGCGAGTAATCTAGACCTACGCTTTAACTGAACTGAAAAAAGGTCATAGGAAGAGCAATTCAGCTCAAACAGAGAATACAAAGGCAAAGATGAAGTCAGAGAGAAAGGCTCAGTTCCATAAACATTATTTAGTTACTTAAGGCGTGATTCCCTCTAGATAAGTACATGCTAAAATATGTAAAATATATAAAGAGCCAAAGTTTACTTTATTCAAATCCTTTTAATGTGCATATGACTAATCCAAACCTCCCAAATCTAAAGGAAACACACAATTACAGATAACGACTGAGTTTTGAATATCTGGTAATTAAACCATTGTTCTTTCTATTACTTAGGAAAGTCCTTGAATCATTTTACTTCTTTGCTCAAAGGTAGATTAGTCATGGCTGCCTCTTAGTCTCTGAACCTCTCATTAAAAATTATAATTGTCAAGACTGGGAAGGCAAGGACTTCTTCGCTTTAAACCATGCTTATCTTTTCCGTTTGTTCCTTTGTCTCTGTACCCTTTTCTGCTTTAGACTGTTAAGGGCAGCCTTGAAGAGGAATGAACTCACAGAGGTGACCTACAGGAATGAGTTTGGGTGGTTGGGGAAATTGCTTCCCTTGCTTTGCCAGGCAGTGCACACAGACAAATTATATCTGGAATAGAATCATGCCTTTTGAATCATTTTCTTGCGTGTTTCTGTAATTCAGTTGAGGTTCTTGGCATTCTTTCTTGAACTATTGTGTTTTCTTCATTTCTTGTTATTTGTGTTTTCCTCTTATTGTAGGAGTTCCAAAAATGTATTTGAAAAATAAATTTCTTTATTTACAAAAAAATATTTATTCCATTGAATAAAACATATTTTAAGTAGTAAAGAGCTAATTTGTTTTATTCTAGATTTTGACTATTTGGTTGTTAGCTTTTTACTTATTTTTGAATATTTTAAATCAAAATACTTATTTATCTCCATATTATAGCATCACTTTCTCACTAATAATTTTGGAACACTGTAAATTCCTGGCCAAGACAGGTGTAAGCAATTGCTAAAATTAAGATTTAGCAAGTAAACAAGTAAGATTTTACAACTATAAATTATCAGACATTAGGCATATCTTAGGAATGATGCCTATGATGATAGTTTTGTTTCTTTTTGTTTGTTTGTTTGCTTGTTTTGGTTTTTCGAGACAGGGTTTCTCTGTAGCTTTGGAGCCAGTCCTAGAACTAGCTCTTGTAAACCATGCTGGCCTCGAACTCACAGAGATCCGCCTGCCTCTGCCTCCTGAGTGCTGGGATTAAAGGTGTGTGCCACCACCACCGGGCAATAGTTAATTTTTTGTATTTATATTTTTTCCAAACAATCTGTAGTAACAGTTGGAAATATGGATGTATATGAACACTTTGTATAATTTGTAAGAACAAGTGAGGATGCCTCTATTTCATATTGCTTTGAATTTCACTTTCTTTTTCTCGTCCCTTAATAAAATAGCACATGATAAAATGACATGGGGAATAGGAATGGAAAGGAGTGCTGTGAAATAATGCTCTTGTAAACTGTAAAGATTTGTCACTCATATTGGTTTAATAAAACACTGATTGGCTAGGTTTTATGGTTGATAGAATTCCCAGTTTTCTGAGAAACCATCAAACTGACTTCCATAGTGGTTGTACAAGTTTGCACTCCTACAAGCAATGAAGGAATGTTCCCCTTGCTCCACATCCTTTCCAGCATAAGATGCTCCTTTTGTTTTTGATCTTAACCATTGTAACAGGCATAAGATGGAATATAAGACAGGTATAAGTTGGTTTGATTGCATTTCCCAGTGTATAAGAATGTTCAACATGTTTAGTGTTTCTCGACCATTTGAGATTCTTGTCTTGTGAATTTTCTGTTTATATCTGTTCTCCATTTTTTATTTGGATTTTTGGATTGTTGATATTTAGTCTTTTTAGTTCTTTATATACCTTGGAAATCAGTCCTCTGTTGAATCCTTTTCCTCATGTGCCTGTTTTGCCATGTTGTGTTTATTACTTTTGTTAGGATTTCACAAAATAACTTCTTTTCTTTTTTACCCTGCCTTGACATTTCTTGACATTGACAACTCATTCTTAATTTCCATGTCTCTATTTATATCTTCTCTTATGGGTGACAATTTCAGGCCTGCAGGCTTCATGTAGCTTAGGTTGGTTAATAATGAGGCTCAATACAGACTTATACGTTTACCTAAAACATTGTGAGGTTAGTTTACTTTTGTTTTGTTTTTGTATAACACAGTTACTCAATTATGCATGTGAACTTTATACATGAGAACACTGTGCTTCCGTGTTGCAGTGTTAAAGACTGTATGCACCTACAAAGAGGCCTTCCTTTTCTTTAGTTTTTGTTTTTTGCAGATATAGTCTCCTATATCCCTTGCTTGCTTCGAACTACTCTAACTAAGGCTGTAAGGATGACCTTGAATTCATAATATTTGTTCCTCCACCTCCCATGTAACAAGATTATAGGACATAGCACTACACCTGGTGAGAGACCTTCCTTCACCATATTAAAGACAGCTCTTTATTCACTGTCTGTCAGCAATTTAGTTCTCTGCTATTATTTCCCTGCTATTTTTCATTATATCCCCATGCCTAATAAAAGGGTTTTATTAAATTATATCCTATCCCTACATAATAAAACCCAACTCTATTTCAAAGCAAGCTGAGTGTGAAAATGACATAAAAATAAAAGAAAATGACCATTTGAGTGTAACCAAAAGATGCATGTTTCCATTATTGCCAGTGTTTTTGATAAGTATACAGAGACAACATGTATAACAACATGAGACACATTGAGTACCATTCAGTAACATTAATATAGCATATATGAACAGTAGTTATTAATATTTATTACAAAGAATTATTTATTACTATTTCCTTCTTTATACACATATACAAACATATATTCCTTATATCTTTCAAGTATTTAAAAATAAAGCATGTTTTACATTTTATAAATAACAGGAGACCCTGACATACAGAGCACATAAAAGAAAGATTAAAATTAATGGTTCATATGAAATTTGTATGAATGGTTTGTGTGAATATATGAAATTTATAATGATAGGTATAAAGAAGAATAAATACTCATATTATGAAATCAATGTTTAGCCAAAATGCAATGAAATCAACTTTTTGCCTGAATCAGATATTGATCCTGATCTCTTCTGATAACTTCTCTTCTGAGAATTGTTGGAAGGAATACACAAATGTACTCAGATGGCATGGGGAACGACTATGAGATGATATTGTGGTTTTGCCATGAAAGTCATGGAAATAATTCTGTTTTATCTGTTCTCACCAGTAGCCTGTTCTTGCTCCAAGTGTGACATCTCCCCAAAGAATCACCGCTCCTCAAGTCTCTAACATACTGTAGTTCTTGTTTACATGTAGTGAATCAATTCAACTCTCTATCTCAGTACTAACCTTCCAAAAGTACTTTGCTTCACACAGCTGCAAATAGCAGCTATTTAAGCAAATGTATTCGTCTCAATAAGTAAGAAAAAGAGTGTAACTGGAAGCATGTGCTCCTGTGTATATCAGTGTACAAGTGTATTTGACAAATATATATCAGGCATAGGATATTACTGATTAATTGGATATCATTGCAGGAAGGTAAGATGCTATAACAAGTTAATATCATTGAAGTGAAGTTGCTATTAATTTCTATTATTTTTTCTTTATTTTAATGCATATAAGTAATAAAAGATGAATTTTAGCTTTAGAGGTATTTGTAAATATTTGTCATAAAATTTTGTCAATTTTCTAGTTTTTTCCCCACTCTTAATCACATAATTGTTAAGAAACTTCTTTGTTGTGGATAACGTTTTGGAAGACTTAGTTCTACTTGATTGTACTATGCCTTTGTGTAGATAATTCTGTATTAATTACTAAAGGGCTAATATTATTTTAATCAAATGCTACTCTATAATTAAAAATTAGTTTTTAGAAACCAAATTGTTTAAATTTTAAATTTAAATAAACCAACAATTTTGGGTCCCAGAGATTTAACTCAGGAAAGTCAGGCTTGAAGGCCCCTTTATTCACCCAATTTTAAAATTTTAAAGTTTCTTTTTAAAATTATTATTGTAAAAATGTTCAGAACTCTTTACTGTGCATAAAACTAAATGCACACCAAGAAATACAGAAACATCTAAAGACTCAGAAGTGACATGACAGATATCAAAAATTGTTCTGAAATTTGTATTAGCATTTGCATGAGAAGATTACCAGGACTAATTTAAAATCATAACAACATAACAAAATTTTGGCAAAGTATTAGATAAGTCTAAAATAAGTGAAACAAATGGTTATTATTTTACAAATTCTTGGATTTCAGCAAAGGCATATGACAGAGTGCAAATCTGTTTGTAACAAAAGTGCTGTTGCTTAGTCTGTGTTCATTGCAATTCATTATAAAATTGTTCATTTCATATCAGCTTCCAAGAAGAGTGACCTGCCTCATTTATATAAAGAAATGACAAAAGACAAAACATTGCTTTTTTAGTGTTTTTTTTATTATTTAGACAAATCATTATCTCAATATATTTTCTTTTCATGACTTTGCCTGGTTATTCTTGAAATGTCCTAGGCAAACAAAATGAAATTGTGAGTCTATGTTTTCTTCTCCTGTATGAAAGTCAAGGGGATCCTTAGGCTTTGGACTCCCTATTGCACCAGCAGTTCAATTTGTATTTATTTACATGAAAGTTCAGTTTTTGGCCAGATTTTCACAGTAGTGTATGTTTAAATGGGTTTGAACACAGTATGAATGCCTCAGGAAGAAGGAAGAAAATTATGGCTACCGAATATACACTCAGGTGCCCTTATTGATAAGTAAAACGGAACCATGGCAATGTGTAACTGTAATTTTTTAGTAGTACAGAAAAATTGGAAAATTTGTATTGAAATGCTCAACTGGTCTCATTCATTTGCAGATTGGTTCCCATATTGTCCTCTGACCTCAAGACACTCATTTGACTTTGTGTGCTGCTATTTGTCTTTCTGAAGTGCACTTTGAGCTCTGGTTATGTACATGATATGCATGTGATCTGCCCTGAACAAACAACGATTCTTCACTTGTCTGTCAATTTTTCTGTATTCTATTTTGCGATCGAAACTTCTCCTAGTTTGTTTCCTATCTCATGTTTGAGCAGGTGATAATATAAAGTAAGGAAATTTTTTTTCACCCTTAGAGAGTATTATTTACCTCCAAGTTTATTTTAAACCACTAGATAAGCTATAGTAAGGCTACAGTAATTTCCTTAAGTCTTTTGGTACTGGGTTTACTTTTAATTTTTCCATTAATTAGTTTAATGTATAATAAAAGCAAAAAGAATATATTGATTTTATTGTCTTTACAAATGATCTACTGGCAGAATCATGAGGAATATTACTGATTTGCTTCTAAGACTTGATGTTTCAGTTGAATCTTATGCCTATTTTTGCTTGCTGTTTGGTGTTATGTGTTCTTTGAGAATATAATATTTTGAATGAAGTTAATGCATGTTGTAAGATAATAAAGTCTGGCAGTATAGTTAGTAATTGAAATGACATTGTTAGATTCATATAGTGGAACTGCATATGTACTTGTCCTTAAAAAGAATTTTAATTTGTAAAATGCATTTTCAGTTAATGTCTGCTGGTTGATCATATTGTAATATATATCCATTTTTTATTAGTGTGGGACTAGGGATTACACTCAAGAACTCATGAATTGTTCACGGGGTTTCTGTCCTGCCCGGTTTCAACAATCATTAAGTCCCAAAGAAATCACACAGAGGTCTATATTAGTTATATATTGATTGGCCCATAAGCTCAGGCTTCTTATTAACTCTTATAACATATATTAGCCCATTATTCTTGTCTATGTTAGCCACGTGGCTCGGTACCTTATTCAACGAGGCAGTCACATCTTGCTTCTTCTGTGGCTGGGTCAGGACTGCAGAGGAATGGGCTTCCTTCTCCCCAGAATTCTTCTGTTCTCATTGACCTGCTTCTACTTCCTGTCTGGTTGTCTTGCCTATACTTCCTGCCTGGCTACTGACCAATCAACATTTATTTAAAATATAATTGACAGAATACAGACCATTGTCCCACACCACTTCCCCATCCTTTATTAAAAAAAAAATCCAAGAACATCCATAGTCTATTTTTTGGGAATGTGCGTGTAGTTTTCCAGGCTACATTCTGCTGGTTGGGGGCACTGTTAATCTTATGGGACCTAAAGAAAATTTAGAGAGTTATGATCAAGTCCTGCCTGGAGTATTCTGTGAGGCTTGATCATCTCAGGCAATATCTTGAATCTGTTCAGGATGTAGAACTCAGACATCTGGGCCATCTGTTCCTAACAGAGATTTCTCAGGTGGTCTTCCTTGATCAAACCTGATTTTTTCTTAACTCAGAATGAGTTCAAAGCCTCTCATTTCCTGTGGAAACAAAAGCAAATCCTCTTCTTCAAAGTAACATACCTTTTGACTTCAAATTTGAAGTCAAGGTATTTTCAAAATACCTATCTTGGATTAATTCAGCAGCATTTATAAGCAAATATTTTTTAGCAGCTATTACTCCTTCCCCAGCATTCAAACAAGTCAAAGAGAACATAATAACTTACAGTATCCAGACTCTCTGTGTATTTTTCATCTTTACATGGCTTTATTTTAACCTCTATTTTATTTTTACTCTTAATTTTTGGCTTTTTGAGACAGGTTCTCTGTGTATCTTTGGCTGTCTTGGAACTCCCTCTGTAACTCAAGGCTTTCTTTGAACTCACAGAGATCTGCCTGCCTCTGCCTCCCAAGTACTGGGATTAAAGGTATGTGCTAACACACCTTGAATTCACAGAGGTCTGCCTGCCTCTGTCTCCCAAGTGTTGGGATTAAAGGCATGTGCCAGCACACCCAACTACTCTCTCTTTTTTTTTCTTTTTCTCTCAAGCCTACATATGTTTTTAAACACAGTAAGCCATTTAGAGTGTTTTTTTTGTCTTTAATCTATCTTTATTGTATATCTCTCTATTTTTCTGACCACGTGAATCTTTAATTTGCTAAGCAATATGGGTAGGATTAAAGCCGTGGCTTTGACGGCTGAATCCAGCCCATTCCTTAGCTTTCTGAGATTCTAGCCTCATGGCAGAGTTACCAGCTATAGACATATGTATTGCCACAACTCTATGGCACTTCAAGGTCCCTGCCAGCAAGCAAGCTGCAGCAGTATGCTCACAAACCACACGAAATTGTTCTGTAGCTGGATCTCCTGCCTGAAAGAGCCAGAGTTTGCACTGGCAGGATGGCCAGAAAGCCCACATTTTAAAATGGGAAGGCTTTTTTCCTGCTATGGCTGAAAACCAAAAAGCATGCAGTCAGCTTTTCATCAACACCATTTAAATGGTTCATGGCAGGGCCTCTTAAAAGAGTTGCAAATTTTTAAAGCTAAAGATGAGTCAGGAAGCCTCTCTTAAATGAGACTCATTTGCCTCTAGCAAACAGAGCCCACCTGAGAAAATGCTGCTAATAATAAGCTGTGGTTAACTCTATTCTTTTTTTTTTTGTCTAGAATTTACTTCCCAAGCTCTCTCAGGCTTTATGTCTAGGCAGTTGTCCATGTGGGTGCCATGCTGTTGTCAGAGTTTCTGTCTCGCCAGGTTCCCACAATTGTTAAGTCCCAAAGACATCACACAGAGGTCTACATTAGTTATAAACTGATTGGCACATTAGCTGAGGTTTCTTATTAACTCTTATAACTTATATTAGTCCATTATTCTTGTCTATGTTAGCCACGTGGCTCGGTACCTTATTCAGCGAGGCAGTCACATCTTGCTTCTTCTGTGGCTGGGTCAGGACTACAGAGGAATGGGCTTCCTTCTCCCCAGAATTCTCCTGTTCTCATTGACCTGCCTCTACTTTCTGTCTGGTTGTCTTGCCTATACTTCCTGCCTGGCTACTGGCCAATCAGCATTTATTTAAAATATAATTGACAGAATACAGACCATTGACCCACACCAATGCATGTTAGAACTGTGCACTAGTACTGACAGTCATTCATTGGCTTTAAGAAGACAAAATCTTTTTCATCATAAAAACTCTTTCTTCTGCTGCATTGATAATCTCATGTTAAGTGCATAAACATCTCAGTAGCTTACACAATCATTTGTGCTTTTTCCTTCAAAATAGCTTCTTTTAGTATTCATTGGATTTGAGGTAAATTTTTACCACCTCTTCTTCTAAAGTAATCCACTGCAAATGATCTTTATGACATTGCTAAGACCTGCTCCCTCTGCAGCCATCTTCTGATTTGTGTCTTCCATTTAACATTGAGTTTAACTTCCCTTTTTATAGCTATGTTACTTCATGGTCCAGTTCCATTTTCTGATAACGAATTATCAAGTCGGCACAAATCAATAACCAAGCTAGCTCAATAGAAACAGGTATTTTTAATGAAAGGAAAAAGGGGAGCTCACTCTACCAAAGTCGCGATCCAATCCCTCTGGCGGACACCGCATGGAGAGAGCGCGTACCTGAGTTCTCTCGATTTTCTACCTGGGGTCCCAGTAGCCACACCCCAACTTGATGT
>PVIU01005458.1:0-25276 GCA_004026605.1 Ondatra zibethicus | reverse complement strand
ATTTTCCTAATTTATGAAATATACACCTATACTCTCCCTTGCTATTGAGTGGATTTTCTTCATATTTAAGGCCATTTGTTTTACCTATTAATGAGATTTCCCCAAACAATTCACTATTATATTATAGCAGAAGTTATAGTTATCTACCATAAGACTTAATACATAGAAAGATTTTTTATTATTTAAATCTTTATTCGCAAAAATATTACACAACCAGGCTAATATATATATATATATATTTAGTTTGCTGAGATATTTTCCAGATTTATTCAGTAAAATAGATAATTTAAGACATGCATGTCTTTATTTATATGAATATCTTAAAATTTCATTGTAATTTTCACTCTATAACCATGTATAATTATTGTGTTTGAAATATGTGAAAGTTGTTTAGGGCAATTCTAGCAAAGTTGCATTAATAAGAGACAGTATTTCAGGTTTAATTATTTGCTTATTTTAAAAATGTACATTCATGGGTTAATGTAGTAATTTTTAAAGGAAGACAAGCTGTAAATTGTTCTCTAGTCGAGGAAATGGAGTGTTTTTATAAGTGATGATGAGATTTTAAAAACAAATCTGACTTAGTAGCATGTTATTAAATTGTTTCAAGTTATTCTTTTTGATGACTGAGTATGACATTCATGAACATTTTTTGACAGACTTCAAAATTAAGAAAGACTGAAATTATATACAGCTAATAAGCTGAATCATAAAAGTCAAAATGATCATATGGGACATTAAGTTCATCTTTATTTAACAAGCACTTATGGAAGATGAAATGAGAAGGCAACGGACCAATGTGAATGACAGGTTGTAGATTTTAGGTGCTTAGGATCCACCTAAAGAGACACAAGTATAAGTAGAAAGTATAGGAAAAATGAATCAACAAAGTTGTAACACCTAAAATAACCCTTCCTTCCCCATGTGACTTTCTCTTTTATTTTATACAGCAATAGGAATGAAACCAGAACAGAAATTGGTACCAGGAATAGGGTTGTTGTTGTGACAAACCTGATCATGTTGATTTGGGGGGAATAAATTTTGAAAATTTTGCAACTTTGAGAAAGAAGAGCCAGCGAATGTCATGGGCAGAGCTTAAAGATTCATTCTAAAATCACCTTGGAAGTAAATAATAATGCAAGGATGGAGGACTATAAGCCCCATCTCATGATGTTTCTTATGGCAGCAAGGACTCCATCAGCAGTTGTACCAGGGGTCAATCACATGATATTTTGGCCTATGATCTATGTGTGCTGACTGTGCTATGGCTGAATAATCAGATGTGATCAATATGAGGTAAATACCATGGATGTGGCTGGATTTGGATTGTTGCATATTGGTTTTGCTTCAGTATAACTCAGTTATTTCCTTTGGATACAAGAATTTTTAAGTATGTAATTATTTCTAATTTTATGTGAGCCTAAAATTAAGAGAGTTCAGCTTTTAAATAGAATTTGGATTTTGGACGTATTAGAAGTTTTGATGACTTGAGGGACTTTTGGAGTTAAAGTATATTTTATATTATGATATTAAAATGACTTGAGACTATGGGGACAAGAGATGCAAATTACAGATAAACGAGACATGTTTGTGTGTCAAATTGACAGGGAGTGGACAGATTGTACTGGTTAGTCTTAATGACCAAATTGATACTGCCTTGGATGAAAGAGAATATCTAGGTCAGGCTAGCCTGTGGGTATATCTTTGGAGTATTATCATAATTGTTAATTTATATAAGGAGACCACTCTGAATGTGTGTGGTACCATTTCATGATACCCTGAAGTGTAAAATAGCAGAGAGGGTGAAGTGAGCAGGAGGCTGACAGGCAGCACTGGCAAATAGATTTCTCTCTGCTCTTGACTACGAATGTGATATGACCAGCTGTCTCAAGCTGCTGCTACTGTAATTTCCATGTAATGAAAGTTTGTTACCTGAAATTATAAATGAAAAGAATCCCATCACCCAGTTTGGCTTTTTTGTCAGGATATTTTATCGCAGGAATAGTGGTGAAACTGGAACATCAGGAGATATAAATGATAGCTGTCATGTGAATTGTGGGACAGTGGCAATAAAAAAAGTGCTTTGCTCTATTTCAACACTGATAATGTTTGAAAATGCTCTGGTATAGACTGTGTATCTGTGCTATGAATGAGGTAAGAGATAATGGATTTATTGGAGCTCTATATTTATACCTGTCACAAACACTACCAGTAAATCATCTTTCCCTCTCCTTCCCTTCCCTTCCCTTCCCTTCCCTTCCCTTCCTTTCCCTTCACTTCACTTCCCTTCCCTTCCCTCCTACTCTCTGCCCTGCCCCCTGCCCTGCCCTGCCCTTTCCATCCATAAAAATACTTTTCCCCCATAGTATTAGATGTCTGTATTCTGATCTTGATCCCTTTTGTATCTATGCTAATACATGGCTATTTAACATCTTAAGAATTAAAATGCATGCTACCAATTTTCAAATTATATATTATAGATTTTATTGACTACTTGGGTCAGGTATGGGAATTATACCTACTAGATGAATTTTTTTGAGAAGTTTCAGACGAAAATGTTTAAAGTGTTCTAGGAAACCATATCATGAGGAAAAAGGTTATACATACAGGCTTAGCATAAAGTCACCATCTCATGTGAGAGATAGAGATACTGATTACAGATAACTTGGAGCTGAATATGGTTATGGATCATGGTTTTATGACATTATGACTGTTACAACGTTGTAGCGATGATAGATACAAAATTATTAAGAACATGAAATTTCTTTCTTCCTGTATCAATCTTTCCTACCAGTCAATAAGAAGCAGGGCATTATATCTTATGTCACTGCAAAACAACTAAACCCAAGGTTAAAAAATAAGTAAGAAAGGGAATGTAAATCTCTAGTCCTTCTATTGAGATATCGTGGAATAATCACAGTGGTACCAGCATGATGTGGGCAACTGGCAACTTGACATTCACAGTTTCCAAAAGTTGGTCATTTTAATGCAATAAGAACTTGGACAAAAACTCCAACATTTGAAAACATTCATGTCTCTAGGTAAAGGGTCAATAAAATCACATGAGAAATATGAAGAATTCTTGTAATTTTTTGAAATTTAGAAAAAGGCCAGAGGACACAAGACCTACATTTGATACTGTCTCCCTTAATGGGACATGTTATGACTTGGATCATGTTATGTCCTATACTTGGTCACCCATCTATAACAACCTATGAACCTATTATTGGGAGCTTGGAGAACCCACGTTTGGATGACTACCTTGAATTTGATGTTGGAGACCATTGAAGGTAATGTTGAGATCACTTACAGTGCCTTCCTCTCTTTACCTGTCCTTTCTTAGGATATAAAAGCTCTGTTCTACCATACACATAACTTGAAGAAGTTCTTCCTTATTCCAAAGTCCAACACAGCAAGGTCAATGGACCTTGAACTGAAATCTGTACAATTATGACCTCATATAACTATTTCTACATTCTCAATGAATTTTTCTCAGGTATTCGTCATAAAAATGGAACTAGGTCACAGACATATAATTAACAATGGCATACATAAAAGTTACTGAATCAGTCCTTGTTTTTCGGTTCTTTGTTCATAAATATTGAGTATTTTAATAAATAATTTGAAATAGCTAGCAAATTGGGAGACAAAATATAAGCCTAATCCTGTCTTTGTCAATTACTAGGAAGAAAGTTTACTCTGATGAGGGTCTCTACCTCTGTTTCCAACAGTTGCTGGACAAAGATTCTATGGTGATATTTAAGATATTCATCAGTCTGACTACAGGGCAAGAAAAGTTTGGACACCCTCTCCTCTATGGCTTAGGAGCTTAACTGGGGTCATCCTGTGGATTCCTGGGAATTTCTCTAGTGCCAGGTTTCTTGCTAGCCCCATAATGGCTCCCTAAATCAAAATATCTCTTTCCTTGCTCTCATCTCTGTCCTTCCTCCATCTTGACTACCTCACTCACTCAAGTTCTCCTCCCCCTCCCCTTCTCTTCCCCTTCTGCTCTCCTTTCTCCCCCCATGTCCATGCTCCCAATTTTGTCAGGCGATCTTTTTATTTCTCCTTTCCAGGTGGATTTATGAATGTTTTTCTTAGGGTTCACCTTGTTACTTAGCTTCTCTAGGATCATGAATTATAGGCTCAATAGCCTTTGCTTTACAGGAAGTATCCACTTATGAGTGAGTACATACCATGTTCATCTTTCTGGATCTTGGTTACCTCACTCAGGATGCTTTTTTCTAGTTTTGTTAATTTGCATGCAAATTTCAAGATGTCATTGTTTTTTGCCGCTGAGTTGTACTCTAATGTGAAATGTGCCACATTTTCTTTATCCATTATTCAGTTGAGGGTCATCTAGGTTGTTACCAGGTTCTGGCTACTAAAAATAATGCTGCTATGAACATAGTTGAACAAATTCCAGTAGGAGAAGAGGAGGAGTAAGAATATGAGCATATGAGCAAAGAGGTCAAGACCATGGTGGGTACACCTACTGAAACAGTCTATCTGAACTAATGGGAACTCGCCAACTCCAGCAGGACAGGGAAGGAACCAGCATAGGTCCAAACTAGTCCCTCTAATTGTGGGTAAAAGTTGCATGGCTGTGACACACTGAGGGGCCACTGGCAGTGGCACCAAGATTTACCCCTACTGCTTGTACTGGCTTTTTGGGAACCTATTCTCTTTGGATGGATACCTTACACAGGCTAGATATAGTAGGGAGATCCTTAGATCTTCCCCAAAGCAATGTGCCTTACCCTCTCAGAGGAGAGGATGGGAGGTAGGCAGGGGGAGGGAATGGGAGGAGGAGAGGGAGTGGTAACTGTGATTGATATGTAAAATGAAAAAAGGCTGTTTTCTTTAAAAAAAGAAAAGAAAAGAAAATTTTTAAAAAGATATGAATAAACACACTGATAACTTTTAGAAAAGAAGAAATATTACAGAGTTTTCAAAATCTCATGGGTCTGTACTTGAATATAAAACTTAAAAATGGCTTTACAACATTAACAACTGGTTTAAAAAGTTGACTTTCTGAATTTGTTCCAGGCTTTTCTAAGAACTACACAGAGTACGTCGACACATGAAAGTATAAACTGAGATGTTAGTTTCCTTCACACCACTATCATCAATTTGATATAATTATAAAAAATAAATAAAAACAGCCAACAGAATTACAGAATTGTAGTAACTGTGGATTTATCTTTAAGTTGCACAAGTGAAATTGGACGTTTCTAGATCACTTTAAATTTAATTGATTAATAATACATCATGTTAAGATGAATTTTTCATGATTTGGAAGCTAATGTTCTCAATTATTTAGCAATGCAAAGTGTTGAAAATTCACACACAAACAGTACGCAGAGCTGATCCATGTAATTTCTCTTTAAAACAAGATGATAAATTGCTTGTTCTCTATCATATTAAAGTGATGTGGCACTATTTCCTACTGAGAAATATTTTTTTGTACAAAACATTATGGAACATACACAATAGGTAAAAATAAGATATACTTTATTTGAAAAGTATTATTCCCAAAGTTGAATATGTATAACAGAAAGTTATGTAATTAAATTAATGATTACTTAAGCATATGCTATCTTAAATTTTAATTCTATCTTTATGATTATTTCTATTACACTTTTTCTATTTTAGCAGAAATTTAAGCTTTAAATATTAAGGAACTAGAACACCATAAGATACTACTTAACTACAATTCAGAATGCTTTGCTAGGGTCTTTCAACCTAAGACATCCATCTGAAGTTTACTTTTATAGCAGTTGTATCTACATGATGATTTAACCTCAGGGTTTTCTGTTCCTACAGAAGTTTATGAGGAATAATGTAAAACTTCCACCACCTCACATTTAAAAGACCATGCTATTACCATGAGGAAAGCTATTCAATGACCTCAGCAGTAGCAAATTATGGGCATATAGTTAAACATGAGTTATTCAATTAGAATCTTTCTTACTACCCTGACAATGAATGTAGTTATCATAGGATCAGCACTATAAGCACCAAGTGCCATCTAAAGGAATTGTGTTCTTTTATATACTGATTATAGACATTAAAATCAAACTGCAAGAAGAGTAAAAGCCCGGATTACTTTCAACGCATCTGACTACTGCATGCTATGAAACACAATAAAAATGTGCCTAAAAAATTATGTAACTCCATTTTCTCATTTTGTTCCTAGGCCAACTCTGACTTTAGAAAATTTAGATGCTTTGCCTCTGGCTGTGTTGTTAGAGAAGCCAGGCACAGAAGAGAAATTTAGTGACATCTTTTAAAATGCTCACTGCAGGATCTAACGATTCCATTCTTACACACTCTGTATGTAGCAGTGAACAAGAAATGAGACAGTGAAGCAACACACAGCAACAGGATAAGCAGAAACATTTGACCAGGGCTTACTCAGTCCCTGGAAGAGTTAGAGTGGAACAAAAGGTTTTGTTTTCAGCGGCTTCATATACACTTCTTCATGAGGCATTTACTTAAGAGACAGAGAAAAGACTTCAAAGTTATCTTAAAGAGTTCAAAACCAACAGCTTTATTCTGAAGAGTATAACTATATAACATGAATACATCATTAGTCAGTATAGTAAGAAGATTATATATCATAACTATGTCCCTAGTGATAGGAAAAGTACACCCACTCCTCTCTCTCTGTCAGTTGGACACCCAGATAGAGGACAAAGTTGAAATTCACTGGAGTTCTCTGTAAGCTGACATCTTGAGTTTAGAATGATACCCAGACAAAATAATCCCAAATCAGCTCTTCATTCCATAGCTTATTGTGTAGACCGTAGTTGTGAGATTTTCCTTTAGTTGTCCTTAGTTTATTAAAACAGTTTTTTATCAAGATATATTGGGATTTAATACATAGAAATAAAAAATTAATGCAAATCCCGTAACCTAATAATGATCAACATACTCGAGAATAAAAGGTACCCTCTTCCTCATCTATAGCTAGTACCTTCATCTTCTGCAGCTCCTGGTACTACTCTTTGCTGCCTCAGTGTGGTGTTGCATTTGCAAAGTAGCAGCTGAGGAGACTCCAGAGCCTCCCATGACCAAATGAGAAATCCGAGGACAGACCAAGAATATACAATCTCAGTTCAAGAGAATTTGGTTCCAGCACATCCTGACTGCTTACAATGTGTGTGTGTGTGTGTGTGTGTGTGTGTGTGTATAATTTCATACATATGTAATTTTCTTTCATTTTGCCTTCCCCATTCCTTTATAGAATGTAATGTAACTGGTGACTGGTGTGTGTGTATAAGCATATATACAAGCATATAAACTTGCTTTATTTCTTCTTCCTTCCTTTTTCCTTCCTTCCTTCTTTCCTTCCTTCTTTCCTTCCTTCCTTCCTTCCTTCCTTGTTTTCTTCATCTTAGATGGCAAAGCTCTATTCTGGTTGTTGTCAAGTGGTCTGAGAGAAAACATTGGATTTGGGAAAACATCCCCTTTCTCTATCAGTGTCATGGTCTCTCAGCTCTTGTCTTTACATTCTGGCAAGTTATTTTTGCTCTCATTGTTTTAACTAAAGAACCCAACACCATAAAATCCCTTGTATATCCTATAACAGTGGATAATTGTAATATTTTCCACTTCTCATTGTAAAACCATGTACAGTGCTTTGTTTTGTTTTGGTTTAGTATGTAGCGATTAAATGTCAAGTGATTTGTCCTAAAGTAGCAGGAAATTACACTTGATAAAAGAATAAATCTAGATAGTTTTCCTTCAAGTCAAGCATATGTTGTTTAAATAAACCTCTTGTTAAAATATAGTAACATATATACTTTATGATCACATTTGATTGGAGATATATATATATATATATATATATATATATATATTTTAACCTGTCTGGATTTAGATTTTTTTCTTTTTATTATTTATTTATTTATTTTTATTTTTCTCTGCTCCCCTCCCTGCCACCCCCCCCTCCCTCAACCCTCCCCCAAGGTCCCCATGCTCCCAATTTATTCAGGAGATCTTGTCTTTTGATACTTTCTACTTCCCATGTAGATTAGATCTATGTAGGTCTCTCTTAGTGTCTGTATTGTTGTCTAAATTCTCTGGGATTGTGGTTGGTAAGATGGTTTTCTTTGCCTTATGTTTAAAAACCACCTATGTGTGAGTACATGTGATAATTGTCTTTCTGTGTCTGGATTACCTCACTCAAAATAATGCTTTCTAATTCCATCCATTTTCCTGCAAAATTTAGGCTGTCGTTATTTTTTTCTGCTATGTAGTACTCCATTGTGTAAATGTACCCCCCTTTTTTTTATCCATTCTTCGATCGAGGGGCATCTAGGTTGTTTCCAGTTTCTGGCTATGACAAATAAAGCTGCTGTGAACATAGTTGAGCACATGTCTTTGTGGCACGATTGAGCATCTTTTGGGTATATACCCCAAAGTGCTATTACTGGGTCTTGAGGAAGGTTGTTTCCTATTTTTTTTGAGAAAACACCACACTGACATCCATAAGGGTTGTACCAACTTGCATTCCCACCAGCAATGCAGAAGTGTTCCCTTTTCTCCACAGCCTCTCCAGCATAAGTTGTCATCAGTGTTTTTGATCTTGGCCATTCTTACAGGCATACTCGGTAACAAAACAAACCTCAACAAATACAAAAAAATTGGAATAACCCAAGGTACCTTATCAGATCACCATGCTTTAAAACTAGAAGTCAACAGCAATACTAATTCCAGAAAGCCCACAAACACGTGGAAATTAAACAGTGCTCATCTGAATCATCAATGGGTCAAAGAAGAAATAAAGAGAGAAATTAAAGACTTCCTAAACTTCAATGAAAATGACCACACAACATACCCAAATTTATGGGACACAATGAAAGCAGTGTTAAGAGGCAACTTCATAGCACTAAATGCCTACATAAAGAAGCTGGAAAAATCCCACACTAGCAAATTAACAGAACAATTGAAAACTTTAGAACAAAAAGAAGCAAACTCACCTAAGAGAACTAGTCGGCAGGAAATAATCAAATTGAGAGGTGAAATCAACAAAATAGAAACAAAGAAAACAATACAAAGAATCAATGAGACAAAGAGCTGGTTCTTTGAGAAAATCATCAAAATAGACAAACCTTTATCCAAACTAACCAAAATCAGAAAAGAAAAGCAAATTAAACAGACCTATAACTACTGAAGAAATAGAAACAGTCATCAAAAGTCTCCCAACCAAAAAAAGCCCAGGACCAGATGGTTTCAACTCAGAATTCTACAAGACTTTCAAAGAGGAACTAATACCAATTCTCCTCAAATTATTTCACACAATAGAAACAGAGGGAACATTGCCAAACTCTTTCTATGAGGCTACAATTACCCTGATACCCAAAGCACAGAAAGACAATACTAAGAAAGAAAATTACAGACCAATCTCACTCATGAACATTGATTGAATATATATTTAAATTCATATATTTTTTACTTTTTCTTCTTGAGTAAATTTAAGCTGTATTCATTATGCAGTTTATATGGGAAATGTTATAATGTGATTATTTCATTTTTCATGTTCAGTGTTGCATTGCTTATTACAAGTATCTTTATTAATGACAATAAGTGTCTTATCAGTGGTAGATTAAAAGGCCCAGAGGGTAAAGAAGCTTACAGCCAAGGCTGATGTGTGAGTTCAAACTTCAGGACCCACAGAAAGGATGGAGGAAACTGACTGTTCCTAGTTATCCTCTGACCTATACACATTCACCTGTGATTCACATGCCCACCCTCTCGTACGTACCACACATCCTCACAGAAATCAGTGTAACAAATTTAAAAGGAATTTCTTGTGGAAATACATTTGGTCGCACGTTCCCTTTCTGCTTTCTGCAGCTACTCCAGGTTATGTTTTCACCTCTGAAGTTTGGGAAGGGAAGAGCACACCAATTAGTTATTCAATACCAAATAGTCCATTCTGAAGATGTACACACAAGCAACACCATACCGATGTATTCGCTTATATTTAGGAATATATATGCATATATTTCCACGTATAAACATACATCAATAATTAATGATCAAAGGGGCCATGAATTTGAAAGAGAGTAAAGATGAGTATATGGGAGGTTTGGAGAAAATAAAGAAAAACTGTTGGAAAGAGAAGAGAAAATGTTAAATTATAATCTTAAAAAAATTTTAAGGTTACATTTGATGTAAGTCATCATATTTGAGTTATTTTTATAAACTTATAAAGAGAACATAAAATACAGCTTGCCACTTTTTCTTTTCTTCCATCCTTCAACTATATGTATTTGATATTTTAAACTTCACTGAAAGCAAGATTAATGGGAACATTAATCACCATAGACATAGGCTAAGACACAGGAAAAATATAAATGGCTATATACAAGCAAGATGTACATCAAATCACCAACTGCTAGTAGATTCTACTTTTCCTGAGTTTAACTCTCAGCCATAGAAAATTCTCCCACCAAACACATTTTGGAGGAAAGAAAGGAAAAAATTAACATAAATCAGAATATTTGAAGGTTGAGTAACCACCACAGGAACACTAAAACTTGACGCGTTTTTCGGTGTGAGCATAGTAGAACTTTGGATTAGTAAACATGAATGCATTCCTGTATGATTCTATAAATTATATTTGAGACTTAATTATGTTCAAGTCACTGCAAATATTCGTGATGTGGAGTCGACATTATTTCCTTTATATTATTTAATCTAGCCTCAAACTTAAATATGTAGAGTGTAAGCTCTCTTTATTTAAATCTCTCTTAATTAACAGAGACTTATATTACTTTCCTCTCTCTGGATCTACCCATCTATCTTTCTCTATTCCCTCAATTTGCTGTCTCTTGTTTGGGTATAAGTGATTTCAGGGATTTTTCTGCATTGGACAAACGATAGGGGGATTATCCATTTGATAGGCTAATCCCCACAACCAGCAGGAACTAGTTGCCTGTAGTATTTTGTCTATGGTAGAATCCAAAGAAAAATCCCCCTTTTTTGTTTTAATGTCCACTGATAATTGCCATTGTTAGACTTTTGTTTATAGAGCCATTTCTGCGAGAAAGCCGTTCACAGCTGAATCCCTGGTATTCTGACTTTTATAATCTTTCTGATTCCTCCCTCTTTTGTGTTGTTCTCTGAACCAGTGATGTTGTTGTATTTGTTGGGCCAGGGCTCCCTCCCATCAGTTGATTTCTGTATTGTGTCTAAATTTGGTTTTCAATGAATGTCTCTCCATTTGCTGTAAAATAAGCTTCTTTGAGGAGGGTTGGTAGCTTTATATCTCTGTGGATATAATGATAAGATTTAGAATGTAGTAAGAAAGTGTGCTGATCCAGCAAATTAGTGGTAATCAATAATTTTCTAAGATCCATGATGTTACTAGCCCTAAGAATATTTACAAGTTCTGAGTACCAGGGATGGTTTTCTTCCACTTTGGTTATTTTTAAGTGTGTGTGTGTGTGTGTGTGTGTGTGTGTGTGTGTGTGTGTGTGTGTGTGTGTGAATATGTGTAAATGAATGTAAGTCCAGAAGAAGCTAGAGGTTGTAGATACACTGGAGCTAGAGTTGCTTGAGGCCGCTAGCTGCTCTACATGAATGCTGGAAAACAAACTTGGGTACTGTGCAAAATCTCAGGTTCTCTGAATTACACAGTGCATTTTTCAAAAATAATTATTTTATGTGTGTGCATGTGTATTTGCTTGAAGAGGACAGAGGAAGATATTGCATACCCTGGAACTGGAGCTTCAACAGTTTTGTGATGTTGAAATGGGGTGCATCGAACTGAATTCTGCGCCTCTGAAAGAACAACAAGCATATTAACCATTGGGTCCCTTTTCAAGGCTCACAAAGCGTCTTAAACCATTTTTCAGTTGATAAAAGAGACAATAAAAACTAGATCACACTGAGTTATATTGATGAGAACTTATTGTATGATGTAGGCATAAAAAGTACATTATTGTTGCTGATTTATCTCTATAAATAGCACTTGGAATGTTCTTAGAGTCAAGTGATTAAAAGTTACTTAGCCTCACATTTTATTAATGGTAATAGGGATCATGTAGCTAAATCCTTAAAAAGTGTACAAAATAGCTACATCAAATGTGATACAGTGACATTCATGATAGGTGTTCGTTTGGTAGTCAACACAGAATAGCTAATTCTAATGTGTCTCAGGAAACGTGACGCATCAATGGTGGAAAGATCATTATATTTGTTATTAAGAATAGGTACTAGTCAGTGGTCAGGTCAATCTTTTCCCTATTTTATTACCTATAATTATTTGGACACCATGTAATTCTGCTTTATAATAGTATGCGTAATGTAACAAATAATAAGAGAAATACAGAGGACATTGTTTTTCTGCCAGCTTCATTTTGGGGGGATGATCTGTTGGGAAGTTACATCAAGGAAAGAGCACATTTCAGAAGAAATTTAGTTTATTCTTGGAAGTGATCTCATTTCATTTTTAGAACTTAAGATCTAAACCAAACCTTTCAATAAATTGTTCAATATATAATCTATATTGTTCAACTTCTGTCTATGCTACTAGTATTAGATGTTCAAAATAATACCTGATTCACATATGCTTTTGATTAAATAGATTTTAACCCACATTTAACACAAGAATTATCTGCAAATATGGCTGTGTCTATTAGAAGATTAGCAAATGCATAAATGTATATATGATTTTGTAGAGCACCTTTGGTACCATCTGCATTTCATAGTAATAAAAATCAGCATTACTCATTGATTAGGTATGAAGAGTGGTTTTTATAAGCTATAATCCAAAGTAATTTAAAATTAAATTAATATTTTCTAGCAGCTTTGCCCATTTTTCCCAAGAAAAAATTTTATTTCTTATTTACAGAAGCAAGTTAGTTTTAAAAGGTTGAATTGAAATTATTTGTCTATTCCACGGAAAGTTGTCATTTAAATGCATATGCTTAAATAAGATCTATAACCAAAAGCTATAAAGGTGTTCTGTATTTATAAGAAGTAAGGCTTGTCAAGAAATAGTTTCTATAAACCTGTGGAGCTAGGCAAGGGATCCATGCTGACACTTAATAGTTCAAATCAGCAGGAAGGCAATGGGATTATGTGGGAGCATAGCTAGTTTCACAGTAATGGTAAGGAAAATGTCTATTATATAGTTGAATATGTTCCAAACAAGTGGATAAGTACTAAAGTTAATAAAATAATTCAACAAACAAATGCAACCATTACTTTTCAAGTCTACCCATACTTTAGAATATATTTATACCTTGGTTATAACAGTAAGTAGATTCTGTGTATCCAACAGTATGGAGTGTTTATGTAGATATGAATCCTTCCTCTTTAGAAGACATGGTACCCATTCAACTCAACTGTCATTCTCGTCACAACAGTCAAAAGAAGGTTCATTGTCCTATTTCATAAGTTAATAATTTTAAATTAATTTTGAAATAAATTTACATCCAGCAACACTGTTTATTTTTCCTTCCTTCTGTTAGTAACATGAGTAATATTAATCAGGATGAAAGTAATGAGATAAGGATAGAATGATGGGTTTACTAAATGTTGATGATGTTTGCATGACCATAAATAATGTCGTATCACAATGTGTTATTCATATGCACTCAATTATTTCCACTGGAATGAAACAGTGACTATTGCTATAATCACCTAAAGAGTTGGTTTTAATAATTTAGGCAAATACATATCATTCTTATTTGGTCAGTAAAATATGGATGACCTGACCCTCTGTGTTTTATAAAAGTTTCATCTGTCTTTTTCTTGTTTACTTCCAACAGTTCTATATTGGATGCCATATTCCAAAGTAAAAGATGAGATGACAAAAACTGATTGAGGTTGGAATCCCAACAGTAGTTACAACGAAACAGAGAATTTGGCATGTTATTTAAATAAATTTATTTAAAGCCTGATAATTTGTTTGTGAAACATTCTAAAATAAAAATAGAGACAAAGCTGTGCCAAGAATATCATGGTCCCAAACGGAAATGCTTGCCTGATGTTGCCTTTAGAGAATCATACTTAATTCTCTATTTTTTATTAGTTGTGAACTTGGAATCCTCGTAAGGTTTCCTTTATTTTATTCTCTACTAGTTTTTTTAATATTTCCAGATTTAATTCTTTTCACTGAATTATTGTGAAATGACTTCATTACTGTAAAACTAGCTATGGCCCACATATATGTATGTATAAAGCAGTGAGCATCTATTTCTCTGTATAGACAGAGAACATCCTCAAATTCAAGTCCTTCATGAAAATGTCTCTTGATATAATACAGTTATGAATACATATTTATAACACATATGTCATTTCTACTATATGTTATACATGTGTATTTATTCACACACATATATGTATCTAAATGGCAACAAAATTTATAGAGATTTCTTCTTTTTTACTGTTAATCTCAATTGACTTCCCAATCAGTCTCTCCCGAGTATAAAATTCTAAAGTAGTTCATGTCAGAAGCTTACATATCTGGTGTAAATCTCTCACTTTGTAAAATTTAAACATGGATTTGAACTCAAATTTAACTTGAGAGAAGTGAAGAAATGTGGGGATGAGTGTCTATATTTCTTCACGAGCAGCTGGTCCTGAGCCTGATGGAGGTCGCCACAGTTCCCCTGGTTGATTTGCTAGACAGTGAATCAACTTCTCAACATAGATTAAAACTACGTGCATGCTTGATCTGTATTAACCTCTCAGGTCACTGGGGCACCTTTTAGTAAATTGCAGTGTCTCTTCACAAATGAGATCAAGGCTACAAAACAGTTGTTTCATCTAACTTAGGAAATAAATTTCCTTCCGCCCATTTTTCTCTATATCAGAAACACAGCTGAAGTCTTTTATAGCAAAATGGTGATGAACTTCATGTAAAAGTGATTTTTTTCTTCATATGCCTTGATAATCTATACTCCATTAGAGAGTAAAACAGCAGAGGTTTTTAAAAAGTAGGAAAGCTATCAATAGCCAAGCCATACATGAAATCATCAACTGAAGAGGAACGTAGCTTTATAGTAAAAGAAAATATTAAAAATAATAAAATATGAGATGGTTTATCATTTTCTTTTTCTTTTGAAAAAAGGAAAATTATTTTTTTAACTCAGGTCCATGATTAAAACAATAAAGAATAAGAGTCATAAGGGATGCAGAAAGAGATAAGCAAATGGTCTACCTTCATCTGAAGGAGTTTCTCCTTGTACACTATGATGTCTGTCCTTTTCCTTACAAATGACAAGAGAAGAAACAAATATGAAGTCTGTATGATTGTTCAGAGAACGGAGTTGCCTTCAAGTTTCTTCTATCGTGTGTGTGTGTGTGTGTGTGTGTGTGTGTGAAAACATTAGACTGCAACAGAAAAGTGGAAAGGAATAGGCAGGGTTACATGAGTGTGTGTGCACATGTGCTAGGGTGTAAAGGAGAAGGACATTTGGGAAAACAGAAAAGAGCATTGTAAGGGAAGCATAGATGAATTATCACACACACTCCAAAATGCATGCACTTCAAAGAGAATTCAAACGAGAGACCTTTCTCATAGGGCATTTCGGTTTTACTCCATCACTCCAGTGCCAGGATGTCCTTCAGGAAAGGTGCATAGCTTATCTAATTTTCACACCTGATCACTTGAATAGAAAACAGCATGGAAACAGAAGTCTAAGGCTGTTTGAATGACAGCAGCTGAATCTAAAATGAATATCGAGCTCAGAGTTATATACTTGTGTCATTAACTTGAAAAATCTAGTTGGACCTGATATGTCTGTTACAAGAATATGTGGACTTGTAGAAAAAAAAAACAAATATGGATTTGATGGCCAGCTGATTACATGTTCATACTAAAACATTCACAAGCAGACTTGGACTACAAGGTATATTTGTAAGTAAGGGTCTAGAGAGGAAGGACTGGAGATGAAGTCAAGTCCACTGTTTTCAATGCTATGGGGCCAATAAATATGGGGTATGCCTGGTAATCTATGGATATTTTTTGAAGTATCCATTACCTGAGGTGGAGGTTTATTGTGAAGTACATACTGAAGTATGCAGAGAAAGGATATGTCTGGGGGTTCAAAAGAAGCTAAGTTGTATGTATAGGAGACATTTGGCTTGTGTCCTTCTCATTAAAGGACTATGACACTTACTCAGGAGACTGAATCTCAGTGGTATCTAAGGAGCATTATTTGACAGAGAAAGGAATTTTAAATATGTAAAAGATAGCACCTTAAAGACAGGGAGCAAAAGGTGACCACATTCATTTTTCTGTCTTCTTTCTTCCTTTTTGTACCTTCCTTAACTCCTTGGAGATTCTCTTCACCTCACATTCCATCCAGTTTAACACCCTTTTTGTCTCTCCTTAGAAAAAATAAGGCTTCAAAAAGCTATATATATATACATATATGTATATATATATACACACATATATATGTGTGTGTGTGTGTGTGTGTGTGTGTGTGTGTGTATTTTGGTTTTTCAAGACAGGGTTTCTCTGTGGCTTTGGAGCCTGTCCTGGAACTAGCTCTTGTAGACCAGGGTGGCCCCGAATTCACAGAGGTCTACCTGCCTCTGCCTCCCAAGAGCTGGGATTAAAGGCATGTGCCACCACCGCCCGACTCAAAAAGTAATAATTAAACTAAATAAGATAAAATAAAACAAAAAGAGACAAACTGGAATAGGGCAAAATAAACAAACAGAAGGAAATAAGCCAAAGCAAAAGCACAAAAAACCCAAATATAGACATAAAGTCAAAGATGTTCATACACAGGAGTTCCATTAAAACACATACCTACAAAACCTTAAGCTGCAATCTATACACAAAGGATGTATAAAGTAAAATAATAATTTAAGCCCTGACATTATGAGACAAAGTATCTCATAGATCCCATTAAGATCATTTTGAGTTGGACATATACTGCTGGGCATAAGGCTGTCCCTTTAGAATGATTTGTATTGTAAATAAAGATTTTGTGAATGACTTGATGTTTACATTTCTCTTATGGTAACACACAGAGTACCTTCCTTCACCAAACGCATTAAAACATAGGCATGAAGGCTCTATGTTGGCACCAGTTCACCATTTTCATGTTCAATGTGTTGTGTAGGTGTTTTCTGCAGCAATGTCACCTTGCTAACACTTTGGGAAGAGCAACCTATATCCTTGACAACACCTTGACATTTGCAGGGATTTTTGTGAGACAATGTTAGCCAGAAAGTCTATTAAATTTAACCCATAACCAGAAAAAGAAGCTTTATTTGGTGACAAGAGATGGCCAGTTGGGACTTTATCTCCCCATTATTTAGTAATCTCATTTACATAGCCTTTTGTTTTCCTGTTGTATTGGATTTTTGTTTGTTTGTTTGTTTTTTGAAAAAGCACTTAATGTTAGGTGGAAGAGGATCTGGAAAAATTCCGTGGAGGGAAAGAATATGATCAAAATACATTTAAATTTTAACGTTGTTCTAAATAATTAAAAAGAAGTGTAGTTTGTATCCCTAGTGAGACTCCATTGATGAGAAGAAATTTTTCTGTGAGTAGTTATCAATTGGTGGTGCCTTCTGGGTGAGGTGTCCACTTCTTCTCAACACTGGGACAGCATCTGGCAAAGACCCATGCTGACCCCATGCATGCTGCCTCAGTCTGTAAGCCCATATGTGAGTGTATTAATAAATTTCTTCATTGGTGTCCTCGATATGTCTGGCTCTTACACTCTTTCCACCTCATCTCCCTCACGGTTCCCTGAGGGGAGGGATTTGACGGAGACATCCCATTTAGAACTCAGTGTTCCAAGGTCTTTAACTTTGTCAGTCACATCTCTGTATTTGTTTATATCTGATGGAAGAGGAAGCTTCTCTGACAAAGGCTGAGCAAGGCTATGAACGTAGCAGAATGTCATTAGGAATCATTTTATGGCTATGTTCTGTTAACAGAATAGTGACATTTGTTGGGTTTTTTTTTTTTCCAGAGGTCCCTGGT
The DNA here is from genome assembly GCA_004026605.1 of Ondatra zibethicus. NCBI lineage: Eukaryota > Metazoa > Chordata > Mammalia > Rodentia > Cricetidae > Ondatra > Ondatra zibethicus. The sequence continues at coordinate 7,302 of PVIU01005458.1, read as the reverse complement.
ATATCTGGTCTCAGGTACTTGAATAGTTTCAGGGCTGAATTTTATCTCATGAAGTGGGCCATACATCCAATCAGATATTGTTTGGTTACTCCCGCAAGCTTCTTGCCACAATTGCACCAGAACACCAGGAAGGCAGGCAACCATGAGAGTCTAAACATTTTGTGTGTGGGTTGGTGTTTCCTTTTCTCCTTTGGTAGCATTCAGAATACCTTCCAGTATGACAAACACTGGTTTGTAGTTGTAAAGATTCTAGGTAGAAAGTCACTAGACTTCTCTGTGTTCAGTGAGTTGTATAAGTGTTGTCTTCAGTCATAAGGCCTTACCCTCAGTTTCTGGAGAGTAACCAATAGCTTTGGCAATATACTGGCTTGTTTGGGGGTTCTCAGTTCCCCTTTGACCAGTAACTCAATTAGATGTAACCTATTCCTGACCTGCATTTGGTGACAGGAAGATGTTCATTTAGGGTCCTGTCTCCCCTGTTATTTGGCAATTTTATTTATATCACCTTCATACATGTCTGTATTTTAGGAAGCTTCTCCTGTAGTAAGTTTCCATATGACCCTTCCAATGGCCCTTAATTTTAGCTAGGCCTCCAAGTAATTATTATTCCACCATTCCTCCACCCCACATTTAATCCTCCCATTCCTGCCCGCCTCCATCCATCCATAAGTATCTATTCTATTTCCACATTTTATGGATATGTATTCTTGTCCCTAGTCTCTTTACTCTATACCTAACCTCTGTGGTTCTATGGGTCATAACTGGCTTATCAAAAATTAAACTGCTGATATCCAAACATAAGCTAATACATACCACATGTGATTTTCTGAGTATGGTTACTTCACTTAGGATGTTTTTTTCTTGCTCCATTCATTTACTTGCAAATTTCATTTTTAATGACTTAATAATATTCCATTTTATAAACATACCATATTTTATTTATCTATTTGTTCATTTACAGACATCTAGACTTCTTCCAGGTTTTGGCTATTATGAATAGAGCAGCAGTGAACATGGTTGAGCAATTGTCTCTGTAATAGAACACAAAACATCCTTTGAGATTATGCCCAACAGTGGTAGAGCTGGGACTGTACATAAACCCATTCCCAGCTACCTGAAGAAACACCATACTGATTTCCATAGCGGCTATACCAGTTTGCACTCCCACCAGAAATATATTAGTGTTACATTTACTCTTCATCTTTGCCAGCATAAGCTGTCGTATGATTTACGATCTTGGTCACTGAGACTGATGTAAGATGAAATCTCATAGTAGGTTTGATTTGCATTTCCCTGAGGTCTAATGATGTGGAACATTTGTTTAAGCGAGTTTCAGTCATTTGAGTTTCCTCTTGTGGGAGTTCTCTGTCTAGATCTGTACCCCATATTTAAATTTTTTTTTGTTAAGGTTTTGAGTTCTTTACATATTTAGCTCTCTACTGAATGTGTGATTGCCAAAATCTTTCCTCATTCTGTTTCTTCACACTTTGCCATTCAAAATATTTGGATATTATGAGGTCACGTTTATTAGTTGTTGTTCTTAGTGCCAGTGTTCTTAATGTTCTGTTCAGAAAGTCTTTTCCTGAGCAAATGAGTTCAAGACTATTCCCTATTTTCTCTTCTATCTGATTTAGTGCATCTTCTTTTGTGTTGGTGAAGGGCTTTGATCCATTTGGAGTTGAGTTTTTCACAGGGTGTTAAGTATGGATCTTTTTGCATTCTTTTACATGCAGTTACCCTATTTGACAAGCATCACTTGTTGAGGAAGGTCTTTTTTTCCCCAGTATGTATTTCTGGCTTCCTCATAAAAATCAGGTTCTTTTTTCAGGGGATGCCTGTGAGAATCAGGGAGTTGGTAACTTAGACAAATAAATGGGATGGTGGAGGAAGTCTATAGGTGTCTGTATAATCTTCTCCAATGGGACAGAGAGGAAAGGGAGGCTGCAGCAAGTAGACCATAGTAATTTACAAGTCATTGTTTCTGAAATAAAGGTTCCTAGTAAGTGTTTTCTGACTGACTTGGTAAAAGAGTAATGCTTCTTGATACTACAGGAGGATAGAGACTATGATACATATTTCATATGTTTAGAAAAATTATATATCACATCACATATATATCCTATATATATGAAAATAACAGTGGCAGGAGTTTGAATTTAGAATCCTGTGTCTCCAAGAAATTAACAAATAGAAATAATATAACTGGACTCTGAGTGAAAACAATATATTTTCACTTTCACTGTTACTTCACTTTTATTTTCTGTAATACTTAAGAAAACATCAAAGTGAAATAACTGTTTCTGCATCACAATGAGAGCCACATTTTCTTTGATATTATTGATATGTACATTTATCAGAAATTTATCATAGTTATATGAATAATTTCCACTGGTATTCATATGGTTCAAAATTTTGAGTTACTATAACCACTAATAGATTTCTATATTTATTATTTATAAAGTATATTCAGTACATGAATTATTTTTCTTATGCTTACATTTAGGTATCCTAAATGTATTCTATGCAGTAATTCCAAAAAAATGTTCACAGCACACTATAATCTTTCTATCTACTTTAAATATGTACAGAAAATCTGTTCTCTCATAACACAAAGGTAAATCACTAACAGTGGCTTTTGTAGTTCTTAAACAGAAACTTGGCCTATATCATAGAAAATGTTGGCCTCTTTAACCTCTATAAATTTATTTTCATCTTGCTGTAGTCTGCATTACAAAAGCATTGACATATTTTTTAATGCTAAATGCTAGCTTGGCTGTGCCTTTTTCTCTCTTTGGTCATTTTTACTTACTTCAATACCCTCAAACAGTATTGTTTTATCTCTCTACCCCTGTTTTACCTTTTTGTGTATATTTAAGTTTGCTATTCTACAAAATCAAATTAGAGATAGCATTTATAAAATTTAGGACTGCATGGAATACGGACACACACACATTCAGATTTAACCAAAAGCCCTTGAATTTTATATTTTCATATCTGACAAGTTTTAAAAAACACTAATGGTATTCTTTCATAGTCTTTTCATACTAGAAAATACCTGTTCAATATATGTCTTGCAACAATAAGGCTCTGGGTTATAGAATATATATATATATATATATATAATTTAGCATAGGTATAATACAGATCATATATTTGTTTATACACATCTTAAATATTTGTTACTCTCTGGGTATTTTTTCCAGTGCCACTAATGATTGTATAATAGTCATAAATTTTGGGTGAGGTCATAAGTTGTATTTATGCATAAAGCATCTATTGATTGTTCTGGTTTCACTTTTAGACTTTAATTTTCTCAAAGATATACATCTTTGTTGGTTCAAAGCAATGCTAGTACCCATAAACACTTCATAAATGAGCTATATAGAACCAAATTTTCCCATGCTGTTCCTCAGAGACCATTGAAACATCAATATATATTTTATTGAGTGAAATTACTTTAATTGAGGCTAAAAATTGTAGCAAGTATTTTGGGATAAATTGTTTTGAGCACTTAGCATAAACTATTTTGATGAAACTCAAATATCTACTGATTTGCTTTGTTTTACCAAAACCTTCTCATGCAAAAAAGATGCTGAAAAATAGAGAAACTCAAATGTTTGTATGTAGAGTATAGCACTTACCTCTCAGACAGATGCTTTACGACTGAAAGAAATAGTGAAGAATTAGATTCCCAAAAGAATTTGGAGTGCTATATTAGTTGCAAATTCCCCAGAATTTATAGTGCAAATATTCCTGCATTACTTGGATAGTTTTTTGGCCCATTTTACACTAATGTAATGAGTACCTGAGATACTTAACTTACAAAAATTAAACATCTGAAACTGAATTTTCATTCTAAATCTGAATGGGCCCATGTTGGAGGGAGAGTTCTAAAGAGATTCACGGTGGCTCAATTGAGGAGTTCAGGAGATACAATGATGCTTACCTTAGGACCAGATAACAAGTGAGAGAAGGATGCAGCCGGTACCTCAAAATCTCTCCAGTAATGCCCCAATGGCCCAAGTACCCTTCAGAATGTCCTACTTCCAGAGTTTCCATCACTTTCACTCAACACCAACAGGAGGCTAGAATTTCAACACAGTGCTCTTCTGGGGACATCCATCTAGTCTGTAACAGATGGTAACATTTCACAGAGCTCTTACTGGAGTTGATGACTTCATATGCACCTTAAAGTCTACCTTGGTTCCCATGTGAAAGATACCACAGTAGAGCAAGCACAAGTGGGGCAGCTGAGGAAACATGGGTTTCTTTCCTTTCTGGACAATATTTCTAGAGAGTTGAAATTCTGAGAAATGTGGAAACTTTCAAAAATTATTGAAAGCATAAATTTCCAAAAGAGTTCATAAACAGTAATAAAAAAAATCCCAACAGATCAAAGTAAAAGTAATAATAAAGTTTTAGAGAGGTTTTCACAAGTATGTTGGCAACAGAAATAGACCACAGCTCCTCAGGGCAAAGAAACCCAGTGCAAACCAAAAGCATGATTGGCAATGGGGTTAATTTTGTTGTTTCGTTTGCTTTTCTTTTAAATTGAAATTAACATGCTTGTAGGTAGAGGAGTGTTTTTCAAATTAAAAGCAAAAGACACCATGGAGTGCAGAAGCAGATGAGTAACTTTGGGAGAAAACGAAAAGAAATGAGAAAGTAATAGCTTTCAGGATCTTGACTTTAGCCAGGTAGGGATAAATATCCTCGAGATTTCACTGGCTAGTAGAAAGATCCTTAACCACTGACATCTGGGGCTTCAACGAAGGTTGGGCTTAGTGTTAGGACAGAAGCATAGCAAACAGAAAAGGGAGGATTATACTCCATCAGGAAATAGCCAAGGAGTACCCATTGCTTATTTATCAGCACTTACTTGGACACACATGCACATTATGTGTTATGATGTTCTGATAGCTATTTTCTATTTACCTGGTGGCTACTGCAGACACTCAGCCTGCCTGCGGTTTAACTATCATCTGTGAATGTTAATACTCTACAATGCAAAGGTCTTAGCAATGATTGGTCCATATGGTGTTCCTCTGTGTGCTGTGCATAAGAGGGCGTTTCTAATCCCATGGTTGTGTTTTCTAACATCCATAATGCATTCTGGAAATGCTTTTGACCTTTAATGCATAAAAAATATGTACAACTCACAGTACTAGAGACCACAAGAAGCTGAGCGAAAGGGAAGGATATTATATTTGATTTTAAAATTATAAAGATACTGTGGAGATGCCATCAGTGAAACCGTCAAAAACATGATACTGAACAGCTAATGAAATATTAGTAGATGCACTTTAAAAATAAAAAAAGATGCACTTTATAAATCTAAAGATGACAAAGAGGAGGAAAAATTGAGGAAGAAGATTACATATACATATGCATGTATTCATCTATAGTTTACATAATATATAAGTACATAGATTCCTACTTTATAAATATATGCACATGTGCATTCATAGAGTATGCATGTATGTACAACTATATAAATACTCAGTCATTTAATAATTTTAGGGCATTTGAAGAAGATGCAGAGCAAATCCCTCACTTATGTTAGGAGAACATTTTTCCATCTATTATGACTTTACTCAAAGAGGAGTATGTGATTAAATGCCATCCACATGGTCACCACTGAGCAATGATTCTTGTTAAACAATATATTACACCACCCACATGACTTAAGAACAATGGTTATCCAAGGTGTTTAATTATTGCAATTATATTTACTACAAAATAATTTGACTTTAAAGCACTGATTAAAATTAGTGGAGAAAACTCTACATTCCCTCAAATTCTGGATTTTTCAGTAATCATCTTAGCCTGAATAGCAGAATCAATTGTACTCACTAGTATGTAACTGTCTTCTCCAGTATCAGATGCTGTATGCCCCCACTAAAATATTAATATTTACCTGTTGGGATTTCATATTTAGATAAATATGAACACTTTACTGTGAGATACATTTGCAAGATATATCTTACATTTCCAGTTACAAGTAATATTAAAGCTATGATTTTTTTTCTCAGTTTACATTTCTTTTTTTTTCAATTTTTTATTTTTCCATTCAAAAATTGAACCTTCCTCCCCTTCTCCCATTCCCCTCCAGCTCCCCCACTAACCCTCCTTCCTCCCCCTCCATCCTTAAGAGAGGGCAGGGTACCCTGCGCTGTGGGGAGTCCAAGGCCCTCCCACCTCCATCCCAGCCTAGGAAGGTGTGCATCCAAGTAAACTGGGTCCCAAAAAGCCAATACATGCAGAAGAGACAGGTCCCAGTGCTATTATCGATGGCTTCTCAGTCTGTTCCCATTGTCAGCCACATTTAGAAAGTCCGGTTTGATCAGATGCTTGTTCAGTCCCAGTCCAGCTGGATTTGGTGAGCTCCCATTAGATCAGGCACACTGTCTCAGTGGGTGGACAAACCCCTCGCGGTCCTGACTTCCTTGCTCATCTTCTCCCTTCTTCTGCTCTTCAACTGGACTTTGGGAGCTCAGTCCATTGCTCTGATGTGGCTGTGGGTCTCTGTCTCTATCTCCATCCATCTGGTGAAATTTCTATGGTGATATTCAAGATATTCATCAGTGTGACTATGGGACAAGGCCAGTTCAGGCACCCTCTCCTCTGCTGCCCAAGTACCTAGCTGGGGACATCCCCATGGTCACCTGGGATTACATTTCTTTGTATAAAATCAGCAACAAAGAAAGCAGGTGGTATTTTTCTTTACCAATCTGTGCCTATTCAGTGGGAAACATTAAAATGTAAAAGGCCTTATTAGTTCCATCTGCCCATATACCTAGTTTTCCATATTCCCCTGGGTACCAAACATTCACATAAAAAATCTGCCTCAAGAGTCATCACTTAAGACTAGCACTTAATATACTAACTTAACTTGGTATAATCCTCTGTAGAAGTGGTGGGGAGAGGGACATTGGATTGCATGGTTCATGATGGAGTGAGAACATCATGTGACAATGAATTCTAAAACAAATTTGAGATACCATCTTACACCGGTCAGAATGGCCAAAATCAAAAACACCAACAATTCCCTATGCTGGAGAGAATGTGGAGTAAGGGGAACTCTCATCCATTGCTGGTGGGAGTGCAAACTTGTGCAACCTCTTTGGAAATCAGTGTGGCGGTTTCTCAGGAAATTGGGAATCAACCTACCTCAGGATCCAGCAATACCACTCTTGGGAATATACCCAAGAGAAGTTCAATCATACTACAAAAGCATTTGTGCAACTATGTTCATAGCAGCATTGTTTGTAATAGCCAGAACCTGGAAACAACCTAGGTGCC
>PVIU01005457.1:0-113212 GCA_004026605.1 Ondatra zibethicus | reverse complement strand
AACCTAGTTGTCAGTTGCTTCATGTTAGAGCTGAAGTCCCAAGAGCCGGTTGTGTACTCCTGATGCTTTCTGAAAACTTAACCTCTCGACTAACTAATTTTCTTTTAAACCATTGTGCTTAATGCAGGCCAACATCTGCTCAGGCATTAACTGTGAGACGGTCTAGATCAAAGAGCCTGTAATTATCTCAGACTTCTTTAGAACTTCAATTTCATCAGCTCAGCTAATGAGATAAAGAGAGATCTTAGGAGTAGGTGCTGAATAACCCCTCTAGGTATACAAAGCATGAAGGAAGACGCTTCTAACATCACACACACACACACACACACACACACACACACACACACATGCACGCATGCACTTGTTTGTTTCTACTACGCTTAAAAGAATGTGATAAACCATTTTGTTCTTAGCTGGCAACATGAAAGGGTTTCATGTGAAAGTTACTAGAACATTAGAGGCAGCTCAAACACATACTTGACTTTTATGAAATGATATCAAAGCACCTTTAGAAAATGGGGAATATGAAATGAAGATTTAAGTTCATTTTAGCCTTAAGAATATATAACTCTGAATATATAACTGAATCATATCTTTCATGTTTTTTTTGGGAGGGGGAACCCATGACAGTGCCTGCCTAGCAGGCGGCAGGTGTTTCATACATGTTTCCCACAGATAGGCAAGTATTTTAAGGTCTCATGGCATCTCCACAAGTGTAAAGGAACTACAGGGATGTGCTGCAGTTGACCGACCCAGGTGGTGCACACCTATAATCCCTCCACTTGGCAGACGGAGGCAGAAGGATTGCATGTCCCCTGTGTTTATATTTAGAATTTTCATCTCGGTTTTGGGATGACATTTTAAGTTCTCGCCGAAGACGGGTGGCATTGTGAGGGATTTAATGGCACGCCAGATTAGCAGCTGTTCTTCAACTGTAAAATAAACACTGAATGAGCCTTGAGATCAAGTCATAGGATTTTTGTTGGAGTCCAGTTTGTAGCTTCCAAGAGGCTCCATGCACAGAAGTGTACATATTACAAGCGCCCTGGATCTCTGTGTGTTTCTACAAATGACTAACCACCCCCATCCCTCTTCATTTCGCCCAGGTTAAGCAAGGCTGGATTCAAAGTATACAGGGTCTTTTCCCTGCCAGGGGGACTTTCATTTCAGTTTGAAGCCCTGTGTTTGAATGAAATTTCAGTCTTCGAAGTTGTCTTTCCTTATCTTCCATAGGGTAGATCTGATTCTACGCTCCTTCCATCTTCAACTTGACTTTAACCTAAAGAATTTCTTCTCTTCTTAAGATCATGTTTATTCACCAAGGGCAAACACAGCAGAAGGAAAGAAGCAAAAGCTCCCAAGTAGAGACAAACAGCTAGATTGAATGAGACTGGACTCCAGGACAGGAGAGCCCATACCCCTTGGCATCTCTACTATAAAACCAAGTGGAGCCGACAGTCTTCAGTGTGTAAGCAAAATCCCTTCACAAAATGTAATTCATAGGCAAATGATGGTTTACTGGAACCTGGGGAATTGGGGTCTATGTCAAGACAACAGGGTATGATTTTAACAAGTTCCCGAGTCTGAAGGCTTTGCAGGAATTTGCAGTTAGACTGAACATTTCAAGCCCTGCAATCAACAGGCTCTGACTTGCAATCGGAGGCCTTTATTTATGTGGTTCAGGCAAGGTACCATCCCTGAAGGCTGCAATTGTTCCGGAACAAGAGCCAGGGGAAGCATTGTGGCCACCGTCTTACTCTGAAGTTGAGCCAGCATCGAACTTTATAAATCAAATTGGTACTGAATTACAAGGTCATTCGGCTGAAATACAATCATTTTTTTTCTCTATTAGTGCTGGGGATCAAACCTAAGGTTCTATGCATGCTAGGCTAGTACTGAGATACGCCCCTAGACCTAGCATTGCCATTCTTTAAACCAGCTAACCAAGCAAGCATTTTCAAGTACATTATGCTTTTGATTATAAACCATGTGTCCACATTGGACTGAAGAGATTGTCTCGTGGTTAAGAATATATACAGCCATGTCCCTTGCCTTACAGAAGCGTCTCAGTTTCAGGAGGTCCCATGCATTGATTGTTGCTCTCAGTGTCTGTGCTGCTGGGTTCTATTTAGGAAGTGGCCTCCTGTGCCCATGCGTTCAGGCTACTTCCACTCTCACTTGTATCAAGTTCAGTATAACTGGATTTATGTTGAGGTCTTTGATCTACTTGGACTTGAGTTTTTCACAAGATGATAGATTTGGATCTATTTGCAAACTTCTACATGTTGACATTCATCCTTTCCATTGTACATTTTTAATTTCTTTGTCAAAAATCAGGTATTCATAGTTGTGCGGATTAATGTCAGGGTCTTCAATTCAATTCCATTGGTCCATGTGTCTGTTTTTATGCCAATATACCAAGCTGTTTTTATTACTATAGCCCTATAGTAGAGCTTGAAATCAGGGATGGTGATGTTTCCAGAAGTTCCTTAATTGTACAGGATTGTTTTAGTTATCCTGTGTTTTTTGTTTGTCCATATGAAGTTGAATATTATTCTTTTGAGGCCTGTGAAGAATTGTATTGGGATTTTGATGGGGATGAATTGAATTTGTAGATTGCTTTTGGTAAGATTGTCATTTTTACTATGTTAATCTTACCTATCCAAGAGCATAGAAGATCTTTCCATTTTCTGATATCCTCTTCAATTTCTTTCTTCAAAGACTTAAATTTCTTACCATACAGGTCTTTCACTTACTTGATTAGAGTTACCCCAAGATATTGTATAGTATTTGTGACTATTGTAAAAGGTGATGTCTTTCTGGGCCCATTTATCATTTGTAGATAGGAAGGCTACTGATTTTGTGTGTGTGTGTGTGTTTTGAGTTAATCTTGTATCCGGCCACATTACTGAAGTTGTTTATCAGCTGTAGGAGCTCCCTGGTAGAATTTTTGGGACCAGTTATGTGTACCTTCAAATCATCTGCAAATTGTGAAAGTTTGACTTTTTCCTTTCCAATTTGTATCCCCTTGATCTCTTTGTTGTTTTTTTTTTTATCTTATTACTCTAACTAGAACTTCAAGTACTATATTGAATAGATATGGAGAGAGTGGACAGCCTTGTCTTATTCCTGATTTTAGTGGAATTGCTTTGAAATTTCTCTCCCTTTAATTCAATGTTGGCTGTCAGCTTGTTCTAAATTGCCTTTATTCCGTTTAGGTATGTTTAGGTATGTTTAGGCATGTTTGGGCATGTTTGTTGTACCCCTGATCGCTCCAAGACCTCTGCATGTGGTCAACGGTTGTGTAGCTTGGTCTGTTTGAGGGGCCCCTGGCAGTGGGACCAGGATCTATCCCTAGTGTATGAGCTTTGGTTTTTGGAGCCCATTCCCTATGGTGGGATGCCTCGCTCAGCCTTGATGCATGGGGGAGGGGGGCTTGGTCCTGCCTCAAGTTAATGTGCCAGGCTTTGTGGACTCCCCAGGGGAAGCCTTACCTTTGGGGAGGAGTGGATGAGGTGGGTTGGGGGAGGTGGGAGAAATGGGAGGAGGGAGAAGGAGGGGGAACTATGGCTGGTAAAATGAATAAAAAATTTAAAATAACAAAAAGGAAAAGGAAAGAAAAGAGCATATACTGCTCTTGTAGAGGACCTGAGTTTGGTTCCTAGAAACTATGTGGGATCATGAACAACTACCTACGACTTCAGCTCTGGGAGGATCTAACGCCATGCCTCGTGGGCACATCCATATGCATGCACATACCCTACACAGACACACAGACACACACACACACACACACACACACACACACACACACACACACACACACAATAAATAAATAAGTAGTAATTTAAAAATGTATCCATTGAGGGAAAATTATCATAATAAAGTCAGTGTTCTACTGCTATGAAGAGACACCATGACCATGGTAACTCTTACAAAGGAAAACATTTAATTGGGGTTGGCTTACAGATTCAGAGGTTTGGTCCATTATCAGCATGGCAGCACACGGGCAGACATGGTGCTGGAAGGGTAGCTGAGGGTTCTACATCTAAATCAGCAGGCAGCAGGAAGAGAGAGACACTGGGTCTGGCTTATGCATTTGAAATATCAAAGCCCATCCCCATTGACACACTTCCTCTAACCAGGTCACACCTACTCCAACAAGACCATACCTCCTAATAGCGCCACTTCCAGGTAACCAAACATTCGAATCTATGAGCTTATGGGGGATGTTCCTATTCAAACCACCATGATGAAATAAAATAAACTTTTATAATATCACTCGCCGAAGACAACATCAGCTAATATTTTAACATAGTTTTCTAATCATTTCTATTCATCCCCATTTCCACACAGTGTTTAAGGATTAGACACACTTAAGAGTCTTTGTGCATAGGCATATGCCCTGGGCCTTCCTGGCCTCTCTGGACACAGGACTCTCGAGGGGCTCACTCTTAAGCTAATGGAGAGCCTGCGACTTGTGGGCTGACTCAAAAGGCCAAACTGAGCCCAGCAGTTTAGGAATTTAGAACTAGGGAACCGGAAGCTGGAATCAACCAGCAACGCAGCTGACATGGACAGATGGAAGATGTACTAAAAGCCTAAGAAAAGCAGATCACAGGTAGGAGGAAGACAGAAGGTGGCAAAATCTGCTTCATGAGAAGAGCTCAGAGTGGTAGAGAAAGTGGGTGGAGCAGACACACAGGAAAAGATTCCAGAGGAACATCCAGGAGCCCAAAAGAGGGTCCCTATGCTCCAGAAATTTCCAGATTAAATTTGCAAGAGGTCTAGCTACCATTGATTTCTATGCTTCCAGTGTCAACAGACTTCTGATACACACATACTTAAAAGCTCTTCCACCTGAACTGGCCAATGCTATTGGCCATTGAAAAAGACTTAACCCTCTCAAATTTAAATGTCAGCATTTCTGTCAACTGTTACAGTCCCATATACCATAAACCCATACTTTTGGAGGGCTAAATCTTTTTTACAGTATGCACACACTGTGTAAGGATCACAAGTCGTGATATAGTTATTTACCATAATTATTAAAACTATTCTCTAGGTACTAAGAAGTGTAAGAGCTGCAGTAGCCTAAATAATTTTTTAAATATATATTTTTAAGAATAATTTCTCCTATTAGAAGTAGCAACACACATGGGGCTGGAGAGATGGCTGAGCAGTTAAGAGCACTGACTGTTTTTCCAGAGGTCCCTGGTTCAATTCCTTGCATCCACATGGCAGCTCACAACTGTCTGTTACACCAGTTCCAGGAGATCTGACACCTTCACACCAATGCACATAAAATAAATTTAAATAAATTTTAAAAAGAAGTATCAACACACATCCACACACACACGCACACACACAGACACACACACACACAGGTCAATTTAGCATGGAAAAAAACCCAAATTAAATAGAAAAGTCTTCCTCGAGTATGGTTTTCCTAACTGTGCCCATTATTTTTATCAAAGCTGGATGAGTATTTTCCAGTTCTCTCATGTATTATAATTCACACTAGGGCCAACATAACCCCACTCTAACTTAATCTTCCCAGGGACAAGATGATCTGAGATAAAAGTCACTGAGAAATATAGCGGCCAGGATCGGACCCCAGGAACAATACATGTACTGTATCCAACATTTCCATTTCCTTTCTAACAGAAAGCCTGAACAAATAAAAAAATCTGTTTTAAGTATTGTTTCTGAGAACAGCAGAAATTGTACCAAGTGAGCTTGATAGCAATGCTCGGTAGCACCCCAAGCAAGCTGTGAAGAATCTTGGTTCCTTTCTGTTTCAAAAATACAATACCAAAAGCTGGGAAGAAAGTTTGCCACCTTCTCTGTCACAAAATGTATCTACGCCATCACTTGACTGCTGTTCTTCATTCCCAGCGTAATAAAACCATTTGTCTTCCTGCTCTGTCTTCCTCCACACCCCTGAGCCCACAAGTCCCCTCATAGCCTCACCAGCACACACTGGTCCAGATAGAGACCATGATTTCACCCAAAGCACCAGGGCCCTCTGCATGGGGGACAGCAGTCTTTCTTTGAGTGCTTTGCTTTCTGACTTTCCTAAGAACGAACGATTGGCATTGTGAAGTAGCTAAACAGCCTATGAGGGAAGGGATTTCAGGTTTTAGTTATTTACTTGGAATCGTTCAAGAGCAATCATGAGCTTAGGGATGTAGCTCCTTGGTACAGTATTTGCCTAGCTTGTTCAAGGGACTGGGTTCAATCACCAGCCCGGAAGAAGAAAAACATCATGGATCTATTTAACTCAAAATGTAATTCTGAAAGAGTGCAAGGTGTGTAGAACATCCTCTAAAATGTCAAGCTATTCACAAATGTCTTGCTTTGGCTTGCTGGTCCCGTAGGCAACAAGATAAAGTGAATAGACAAATGGGAAGATCGCAGACCTGGGCTCAAATGTCATACAAGTTCCTCATCACTTGAGCTTTAGCTTCTTCATCTATAATACTGTATTCTTGATGTAGGAGACATTTAGTCAGATAAGATGTATGTTCTGTGTTAATGATAATGAGAGTAGGAGACATTTTGTATGTGTAGATAGTGGTGTCCACAGACAATCTTTTGTTACAAAGATCAATAGAACTGTCTCATGCATCCCATGGTTATAAGCTAGCTATTGCTTCTCACTGTTGTAAGATTTCCTTTGGTGACTCTCCCTTGAACCCATACTCACAGGTGGGTGTGTCTTACATTCTTCTGAGTGTCTCAAATATCTTTAATAAAATATCCAATTCTGCTTCATAAAAGTTTTCCTTGATAATCTTCCAACCAAAATATAAGACTTTTATTGTCTATCTTTTACTTTCAATTATAGAGAACGTGCACTTCTGTTTAGAAAACCCTGGGGGGAGTAAATATTGGAATTGATTTTTTAAAAAATCCAGTATGGTATCCCAATTGAAAAATAAATATTTTAAAACTCATACTATTCTATGAATCATATATTAACAGAGAGAAACTAACTTACTGATGACGGTGTTAGTAAAATTGAGCTAGAGCTTCACTCTGTCCTACACATTCATCCTATGGTTGTTAAGGGTTAAAGGAAACCAACACACAGAGGCCATTGAAGAAGAGAAAGATGATAGCACTGGGTGACTTCAACAAACCCACACAAGCACACATCCCTCTCTCTAATTCACCATGGAGAGGCAGAGATATACACATGCGGACACTTATTTAGAGGGCAAACAGAGTTGTAATGCCATCGGTGCCAGGACACAGACAACTTCTGGCCAGCGCTGACAGGAGCAGCCTGCTTCACTGGGTGCTCAGGCCTCGCTGTGCTGCGTCCAATGTTACACATTGTGTGTGGTTAAAGAAAACAGCTTTCCCAACTATAAGGGGTCTACTTATAAATCTAAGTTTTTTAAGTTGTTATATCTGCTGCCTACAATGCAAATTCTGATGTTAATTAATATAAAAGAGAATATATTTTTAAAATCTCAACTAATTAATCTTTTAGGCAATGTTAGAAACATTTATGTTATTTTTTCTTTCCTCCCCCATCCCTCCCTCTGTCCCTCCCTCCCTCTGTCCCTCCCTCCCTCCCTCCCTCCCTTCCTTCCTTCCCGACAGTCTCATTATGTAGCCCAGGCTGGCCCAGAAGTTGCTGTGCCCCCCAGGATGACCTTGACCCTCTGAATTTCCCTGCTCCATGTACAAAGTGCTGTTTAGTCACAGAGCTTTACAAAGTTCTATGAAAGCCTTAAAAAAAATCAATGGCTAATAGAAAAAATGTGACAGTATTGTATTTATTGTTATTATTTATTATTCATGCCCCAGAACCATAGAACCATAGGGTAGGATGGAAAACACAGTATTATACAGTCATCTGTAACCTCCACATGTACAGTGTGACAGACATAGCCAAACAATACACAGAGAGGGAGGGAGAGGGAGGGTGGCAATACAAAAAGAAAAACAAGGAAAACGAATGAGGGAAAAGAGAGGGATTATACGACCCAACAGCTAAATACGAGCTTTAGATTTCTCCTGCAGTGCTGTACATTTCTAAGGAAATGTTTAACACAGAGTTGTTGAGATTCAAATAGAAAAATGGACCAAGGATATAAACAAATACAAGAGAGGAGCAGATAGACAAAAAGAACTCAATAGGCAAACAAACAAACAAAACCCGGTGCAACTGGCGAACACATAATGCAAATAAAACCACGGGGAGAAAATCAAAATAGTGATATTTTGGTGCTGCTGGAAGCATACAGATAGAACAATCTTTCTGAAATAGAATTTAGGCTTTGTATGCTACCTTTGCCATTTACTTTCAGGGGTAATCACAGGGGTGAGCACAGCTCTATCCCTATCTATAATGATGAAAGTTAAAAATGGGAAAATGTTCAGAATCAATCACTGTTAAACATTACTAAGCTATAGCAATATGTTCGCACATTAGCAATTAAAACATTATTTTGAAATCTATTTAATGACATTTTTAAATACTCACACTGTAATGTGAAGGAGATACACACTGGGAAGGAAACGGCACATGTTGAAAAATATGTTATGTAACACAGATGTATACATAAGTAGGAAGAAATATGTCAAAATAGTCACCATGGTTATTTTTGTGGAAATTTTTATTTCCTTCTTGAGTGTCCCTAAGATTTTCAAAGAGGAAGAATGGGGCCATTACTTTCACAATCAGACTAAGACTAATTCTTTTATAAACCAAAAAATTTCCAAATTTGATTGCAAATAACCACGAGTTAACCTTATTTGTCAGTAACCAGTATTTTAAGCTCACAGATAAAACCTAAAGAAAAAAAAATCTTGTATTCTTAAAGAGACAAAGAGATTTTTCTTGAAAATATAATACTCTTGGTCAGGCATAGTGGCACACACCTTTAATCCCAGCACTTGGGAGGCAGAGGCAGGCGGATCTCTAGGAGCTCAAGGCCAGCCTGGGCTACATGTTGAATTCCCAGGCAGCCAGGGCTGTGTAGAGATACCCTGTTTCAAAACAAAACAAAAACACAAACAAACAAAGAAAATAAAATACTCTAGTTCTAAGTGATTTAGTAAAGTTGGGGGGGATCAGGGAAAGAAGTGGGGACAAGGAATTGTAGAATTTGAGGCAGGTTATATGGGTTCAGGAAAGGTATTTGCTGCATGCAAAATGGTGATGATTAAAACTAGGTTCATGCCTCTTGCCTTTAATCCCAGCAGAGGCACATGGACTAGGCAGTGAGTTTTAGGCAAACAAGGTCTACATAGTGAGATCTGTCTGAGAGAGAGAGAGAGAGAGAGAGAGAGAGAGAGAGAGAGAGAGAATTTATTATATCATATCTTTCTTTAACATTTGAGGCATTTCTTTGTAATTATTTACTTTTACTTAACAACATGATGTAGTTGGTACTAACAACAGGACTTTATCTGGAACACTATGGCTGTGTAAGATACAAGTTTTCTGGACACATCATTTATACACTGTAGCCAGGACCACAAGCTAACAGTGGAGCAGAAGATTGGATAAGTTCTTAAGATAGGAGCTGAAGCAAACCACACATTCCTCTATTCCCGGCTCCACCCTCATTAGGTAGGAAGATGGGAATAATTAAGAATAACTCCTCTTCACTCCTACCAGGCATATGGGAGCCAGTCTAGTATTAGAAAGTTTGGACACAGTTATCTTTCTGCAGGATTTTTTGGGTTTTTTTTTTTTGGCTATTAAAAATATCCTGTTTGGATGGGACTTCAGAAAGCAAAAAAGAACCTTAAGGGGAGTCCTGGACTTGCCGTGGATATTCTGCTCTTTGGATTGTTCTAGAATAGAGCACTTCCCCAACAGCCAATGCCACGGGCGGGGAACCCCAGCAGCAAACATGATTTGAGGTCTTCACTTGTAAAGTTTCTCTGACAACCCCCTAATCTACTCCTGGCTTGAATTATTTTCAAATTAGCCAATTCTGGACAGGTTTTTTTTTTTTAATCGCTTCTAGTCCCTGTCATTATAAATAATGCTGAAATAAATATAGAAACGCTCATATGCAGGAAAGCGTGTGTTTTGGTTATGATTTCCTTAATTCTAGAAATAGATGGCAAAAGTTAAGAACCTAAAGTTTTACAATATGTGCAACCTAGCTGTGTTTCATAATTTTCCATCTATTTCTCTACGTGCAGTGAATGAGAGTCAGTCTCCTTGAAGACTCCATGGTAAATCATGAGTGTCCTCTCTCATCGCTCTGGAGCCTAGGGGTCAGCCACCACAAAGCAACTCAAGATGGACATGCCACCACACTTTGGAGGTTTCTGTTTTTGTCTTTTCTTTTTTTTAAAACCAACATTTTTCTCCTCATAAAATGTATTTACCATAAAGGGAATAAAATTTATAAGCCCTAAGAAGTGGCTATAATGGGACAGCCATATGGCTATCAACCAGATTAAGGACACTGTCAACACCCTGGAAACATCCACACTCCCTGAGTTCAACTGACACCCTCCTTCAGCCTCGGCAGAGATTCTTCGCCGTGACTGTAGCAGCCTGGAGAAGTGTTGGGAACTTTTTCCAAAAATAATCCTTACTGTATGCCACATGGCACTTTGTTGGTATTTAATTCAAAGGTCGACACTATTTAAAAAGATTTTTCTACTGATCACAGAAAATAACTATCTTCTAGAGCATAAAGGCCTGTGCATTAGAGAGCACAGTTCGATTTTGGAGTTTAAAATAGTTCACCTTGCTTTCTCCAACTATTTCTGAAAGAATGTTTTAAGTATTTTACATTTGCCCTTTTGAATTAAATATTTATACTTTTTTAGCTGCTGTTTTCAGCATTTTTTCTTATCAGCTTGAACGAGTATGCATATAAAATTGGATCTTAATTCTTTATAAATATCCATATTTGTAACTAGTATCATGCCCAATCATTTTCTAAAGGGAGTTCTTGAAAGTACTTTTGTTAGTCAAATCTGGTTCTACCGCCTGCTCTGAGCCAATATGGTGCAGGAGAATTGTCTGTATTCTGTTAATCATGTTTTAAGTAAATGCTGATTGGCCATTAGCCAGGCAGGAAGTATAGGCGGGAAGACCAGACAGGAAGTAGAGGCGGAGCAAGGAGAATAGAATTCTGGGAAGCAGGAAGCTCTCTCAGGACTCCTGCCCAGACCAAAGCAGAATGTGACCTGCCCCACTGAAAAAGGTACTGAGCCATGTGGCTAACATAGATAAGAATAATGGGTTGATATAAGTTAAAAGAGCTAATAAGAAGCCTGAGCTAATGGGCCAATCAGTTTTACATCTTATGGAGACTGCTGTATGATTTTCTTTGGGGCTAAATGGCTGCGGGAACCAGGCAGGACAAGCAGCCTGGCCCTCATGTTACAGAATGGTGCCCAACCCTGACAAGCAGGACCTCATGTTACACTAATAGTTTTAACAGTTATTGGTAATTATTGACTATATTCACCAGTGCAATGGCTTTCTACCATTTTCCAGCTAATCATTCAGTGATTTCCCAGCTATCCTTGGTGCTCTGTGTAGGGACAGAGATCAGAGAGAGACTTCCTCATGTGCAGACAGCACATAGGGCTCAGAATGAAGGGTGTCTGAGAAGCTGGGTGGCTTCTGTGCCTCTCTAAAAAGTTGTAAATCCACACCAAGGCTGACTTTTATGATCACTCAGGATTTAGTTAAATTGGTTCACTTTTAAAATCACGAAAATGTCAGCTTTTTATTTCTGCAAATCATCATTTTGCCATTGAGGGGAATAACCTTGAAAAGTCTGCACACATGATATAATGACTCACATTTAAGCTGAAGGCATTACATTTCCTGTTTCTCTTCAAGGAAAACATCATGGCCACTCTTTCCAAATGCCAGCACCTTGTGTTCCTTAGAGTAGCAGAAATGAAACTTCTTAGCTGGGTAATTTTAGGTCATTAGACCTTTGGTTTGATTAAGAAAAATAGACTGGATGGCTTATTGGGAATAGTTTTTCCAACTCCAAGCATGCCCCCTTCGGGTTAATGTGAGGCTAGCCTTGCAAGAATTTTAGTTATTTAAAACAAAAGACAAACATCCAGAAAACACTCAAGCATCAACAGCTCCTTACTACCTAAAAACTCAAGTCCAAATTTAAAAGCTGTTCCCCTCTTCTTCTTCCTCCTGTCCCTTTTCTTCCTCTTCCTTCCTGATTTGAGATAATCTCTATATGTGTCCCTGGCTTGCCTAAAACTCCTGCTCCTCCTGCCTCAGGATCCCAAACACTGGGGTTACAGATATGCACCACCACACCTCACTCCACATATATATCCCCACACCTTTTTTTCTTTCACACATTGATCAGAGTTAATAGTTTTGTATTTTGTCACCTGCCTTCTTGGACCCACACTCACCTCTGGCATCTGTACCTTTCCCATTCCTTTCTCCTAACAGCTAGTCTAGCTTTCTGGGTTTGTTTGTTTTTTTTCCTGCCAAACCCAAACATAACTCATCTGTAAGCAGCACTGTGCTGGGGATCCCCACAAACCTTTCTGCTCTTTAATCTAAAGAGAATGTCAACTTGGCGTGTAGTTTTTTTCTTTTATTTCTTACATTGGATCTGTTTTGGCTTATCGTACTGCACATAGGCACAAACCCGAAGGACTACATAGGTCTTTATTTTTAGAGCTTGTGAAGTTGAAATTCCTATGACATATTTAAGGTTAATTTCAATGGCATGACAGATGATGTGATCTTACAAGTGTAGTTGACTTTTCATATCTTATGATTTGTAGAACATTCAAATGACTTTAAAATCTCACAAGGGAATGAGTCTACCTCCAGCTTTGGCATTTGCCAACTTTGCTTAACAAAACATGGCACAAAGGGTCATGTCCCTGTGCTGAGCTTAGGACTCACAGGGTTTTCTTGACTTCATCAGAATAGACCCATCCTTTGCTCCATGAAGGATGAGAAACTAGCCATCTCAATCGAGATTCTCCTGGCCTGGAAGCTGATCCACCCAAGTTCTCAAGAATCACTGAGATGACCCAACCTAGTTGATATAATACAGATTTAGAAGCAAAATGATTTATTTAATCAACTAAATTTGGGGTGGACTTCATGCAGGGTGAACAGTACTGGATATAAAAGGATGTGAAGAATGTTAGCAGTGAATCATGACTGTAAGGGAGCTCAGCATCCTAGGGGAGCAAACTATGCTCTGAAGCTAAACTATAACCGTATTGTATGAAAAGTTCTAAACTCAAGTAAAAGAACAAACCTAACTATGTGAATATAAGATAATGGAGCTAGAACTCATTAACAAAACAGAGCGGCTGCGGTTTGACCACAAGGGTATGACTAAACTTTATGTTTCCACACTTCCATCAAAGCTAATTTTACACAAAATGAAACTTTATCATGTGCTGATCATTTAAGAGCCTAAAATAGAATTTGTCAGAGAACAGAGTTGGATGCGAAAGTCACAAGGAAAGACAGAAGGGGATGCAACTGTAAATTCCACAGAAGCACTGCAGGGGAGGAGGGTTGCAAGAGCTGCTGGCCGCATTGTGACAAAGGATTAGACATGTCCCATGCCCTCTCACTAAAGACAGGGGCCCATGACTTCAGATCAGCATTGGGAAGATGTTGATTTCGAGAGGATGTGCTATCTATGAAGTTAAAGTTAGGTCCTCTACTTTGTACGATACATTTACCACACAATTTTATTATATTGAGTCAGTTGTGTAACATTTCTGAGTCTGTTTTCTCATCTGTAGAATGGAAATAACGACAGGACCTTTTGAAAACATGGTTAATATTAACTAGGACTTTTAAAGATAAAAAGTCCAGGGTGTAGCTCATACATAGCTAACACTCCATGAACTTTACTTTCTGTCAATATAGAAAGTATTAGTATTAAGGGATGAGTTACTTAGGAGAAAGTGCTCTCTGTCTCTCTCTCTCCTCTCTCTCACTCTCACTCACTCTCTCTCTCTCTCTGGATGTATTCACAGGAAGTGTGGCAGATATTTATAGCATCAAATGGGAAGTGGCATTTCAATTACCTACAAACACAGAATAATTCTTTGTATATCCCTTAAGACTTGAATAACTTTGCGTTTTTCAAAATGCCCAGGACTATCAACCAAGTAATATTCATCTATTTTACTTGATAAAACTTGACTTTATAAACTGTGCTTTTTACTTTCCTTGTCCTAAGCATTATTTTATAGTGAGATAAATTAAGATGTGTGAAAAAATTTTAATGATGTGGGATTCCCCTCTGTATGCTGTGAACACCATTGGTTAATAAAGAAACTGCCTTGGTCTGTTGATAGGGCAGAACTTAGGTAGGTGGGAAAAACTAAACTGAATGCTGGGAAAAAGAAGGGTGGAGTCAGAGAGAGAAGCTATGTAGCCCCGCTGGAGACAGACACTGGAATGTTAGCCAGTAAGTCACAGCCACATGGCAATACACAGATTGATAGAAATGGGCTAAATTAATATGTAAGAGCTAGCCACTAAGAAGCTAGATCTAATGGTCCAAGCAGTGATTTAATTAATACAGTTTCTGTGTGATCATTTCCTGGCTAAGCAGCCAGGAACTAACTAGCAGCCTCCTTTCAATATTTTAAAGATTTTTATGAGTTTTAATTATGTATATATCTGCGTGTGGGTATGTTCATGTGAGCATAGGGACCTGTGGAGACCAGAAATTTTGGACCCTCCTAGAACTGGAGTTACAGGCAACTGTGAACCATACATGTTGGGAACTGAACTCAGGTCCTTAGTGAGAGCAGTACATGCTTTGAACTGCTGAGCCATCTCTCCAGCCCCATCAGAGATCTTGTAATATGATGAAATTAAAGTTAGCCTTTATAATACAGGTGCTAACTAAAACTGAAGCATGCAGCTTTTCATATCTTCAGTTCTTCTCTATGCCATGTTTAAACTGTTATGTGAGAAATTCTTTCCTGTTCACATTTATCCTTGCTAAGCAGAATGCCTGAGCTGCTTGGTACAAGAAGCTGAGCTTTCTTCTTTGATTGATCTCAAATCAAAAGTCTTGGCTTGCAGGCACTCACTGCTTCTCATTTCTTTCTACATCCCTCACCTGCCAGGGCTACCCACAATTATCCTCTCCTGCTAATGGCACAGCAGGAAGTTCTCACCGCCACTGCAATTCCATTTAATGAAACAGACCCGGTATAATCACCTAAACTGGATAATATGCCTATCTTCCTCAATTATCTCATTGTTATGAGGTAATAGAGAGAAATTCACATTGGTCAAGGCATCTGCCTTTATGGTTTGCAACTGATAATCATCTTGCCTTTTTCTTTTTTCTTTTTTTTTTTTTACAATGAGTTCCAGCATAATAATAGGTATTAATAGACATTAATCATCTACATAGAAAAGAAGTATTTTAATTAGGGTTGAGGGTCTTGGACTGTAGTGAAGAGAATCCTAAAATGTACCAGTGACAGAAGGAGATTTGAATTCTAAGTCTGAATGAGCTCTGGGTTCTGGGCGTAGAGTGAAATGAACCGACAGACACAATGCATGGGCACAAGAGGATCATTTGGTGCCCAGTGTGCACCACATGGGCAACGCACCCAAGATTCTTCAATGCCCAGAGGATGCAACAAAGGAGAGCAATGCAGCCATGGAAATGCAAAGTACAGATTCAACTGGGAGGTGCCATTGCAGTAGAGAAGGGGAAAAACTAGCTGTAGACCAGAAGGAGACTTTTGAAAAGAACAAAGAAGCAAGCAAGATTGAGTGAAAGGAACAGCGCAGGGAGGGCACACTGTGTGGGTGGGAGCATGCACATATGAGTGCAGAGGCCAGCGGGAAGCCACTCGACCTCTGAGTCAAGCAAACTGATAACACTTACACTTTGCGTCCAGTATCTAAATGAGATATGGTCCAGGCCCCAATCAGAGCCCAACAGTGTAGAAGGAGAGGGTGAGATGCTAAGGGTTTAGGATTGTTTGACTGTAGTGGCTGGAAGAGTAGATGTCCAGGAGGGAAGGATTATGAATCATGGCAAAGTGTCCATCTTGCATTCTTGGGTCCGAGGAGGCAAAAAGAAAAGTGAACTAACCAGTTTTGTTTGGACATGTCAACTAAATGAGCCAGTAGAACAAAGAAATCTGCTCAAAGAAGGTAAGTTGGCTATCTGAAAACAGGGTGCCAAGATGGCACCGTGGGAGACCCACAGTTACAGGTGTTGTGGAGGTTCTTCAAGACACGCCAAGACAGTTGGATGAAAGTGGAAGGATCAGAGATCATGAGAGTCAAGGAAGGAAAGGCCTTCACATAGAGGCCAGCTGAGTCAGGTACTGTGAGATTCTAGGAAGTGAGGGACCGGACTGTATGATCTTTGTCTTGGGAAGTTAGGGTTTTCTTATGATTCTGGCAAGATAGCCTGGTGCAGCAAAGACAACTTTTATGTTAATGAGCACAATCCCTTTCTCTCTCTCCTTTCCTCCCTCCCTTCCTCCCTCCCTCCCTCTCTCTCTCCTGTATAAATCTCAACATAATGATTCTTATTCCCGATTGCCTTTTTTAAAAGTCCTTAGTGGAGAAGTGAAGGCTTCTGATTTTTGTCAATGAGCTATCATTTGGTAAGCAGCTGTCTATTAAGTAGAGTTGTGGTTTTTCAGTGAGGAGTTCCTTACAGGGATGTGAAAGGCACTGAAGGAAACTATCCTAAGCGCAGGGAGTCAGAAAAGACAGAGCACAGGTTCAGAAATGTAAGAAGCCTTCCTCTACCACTTTCTCTTCCTAACAAGCAGCTACTATCCGGATAGCACTGCACTCGGTGCTCTGGGAACATAAATAAGAAATAAGGTACAATTCTGCCCCATTCCAGACTGTAGCAAAGGATATTACAAGCGAGCAAAAGAGACAGACATGCAATCAACCGACCTTAAAATAAGGTGGGTTGAAAGAAATGTTCATAAAGGTACAATCCATGTTTTATGGGGACCAAAAGTAATTCTCCATCTCTCATGAAATGCAGGAAATGACCTTTAAAAACAGACACAATTGGGGAGTTCACTGCACCCTAATTACCTGCCTACTCTCCAGACCATAAACTTTTATGCGAGAACTGTTCTCTGTTCACTTCATTCATACACATTTATTTTAACAGGAATCCAAATGACCTATATGCAAAACTTAACAAGCGTTCGTGGCAAATGGAGATCTCAACTCCACCCTTGGTTTTGTTTTGATTCCTTCATTAGACGGAACTTTAATGATCTTTAATAACACCACTTAGACTCTTTTCCTTGGGAATGTCAATATTCTTAACATCAAATGCACAGCCTCATGGCTTATGTGAGCACCAAGCCTCCTTCTCCCGCAGCAGATAAACTGGGACACCTAAATATATGGCATAGCTTCTGAGGACTCCTTCTGAATATTTTGATCTTCGTAACCTCATGGTGACATTGCTGCTGCTCCAGCTCCCTTTAAAGTCCTTTGCAAAGCAATTGCCTTTAGAGGGTCTGCCCAACACTGCGCGCTCACAGAGATTTCCTATTGGTGCAGAATTACTATTTTTAACTGGGGCCATTTGGTAAAAGAAAATCTAAGGTAGGTTAACTGCAACCAGAATGACCTACAGTATAAGACAGGCCATACTATTTTTTTCCTTTTTACATCCTTCTTGTATCCTCTTAGGAAACTTTGGTTCTATTTCAACAGGAAAGAGGTTGTCTAAACATTAGAGCGGCATCTCTGTCAGGTGGATCAGGTGCAGGTTCCGAAGTCAGCATGCTTGGATCTGGATGCCATCTCTCCTGCCATTTATTCGTTTTGTGATTTTGAAGCAGTTGTTTATCCTCTAGGCTTCACCTGTAAAATAATTAAGTGACATACCACCTATAAAAACTTATGTTAGTGTATGGCGCAGAGTCCTCAAACAGTGATGGCCATTAGAGCAACTATTATTGCTGTTATCATTGGGGACCAAATTGCCCTGCAATCCTGTTTAAAGCACGCTGCATCATACAGGGTGAGTCACATAAATCTACGTTTCCTCTTCTCTCAGGAACATGTGAGCCAGTCCACTGAGCAAAAGGCACACTTGGTATTTGCCAGTTGGGCTCTGCGAGACAAGCTGGGGCACTGCTAATGGAAAGAACTGGTGCATAGAGATAAGGAAAGAGTAAACAGCATCCGTACAATCCAAATATGACATCGTGCCCCTTGATAATGATGCATTCCACAACAGCAGGGTCTGGGGATTGTTTATGTGTGTGTATGTGTGTGCACACTTAGCTCATGTATGTTGTATTATGTAGTTTAACCTTTACAGACCAAGAGTGATGCAAGAGCAGAGGCAACATGGTTGTCTTTCTTACATTTCTCATTTTTACTGTGCGTAGACATCAACATACTTGGGTAAGTAAGGAATTTTATTAATTATCTAACAGCGTTGATAACCTGCAGGTATCAACTGTTCATATTTCTTTTATATTCTGCGGCTTCTTACAGGTAGGACTGGGTACTTTTAGGCTTAAAGGAAGATGTAAATTGTATTGTCATTGATTATGCATTCTTGTTAAATTTTTAAAAAATCCTCTGAATTCTTCCCGAGGCTGTAGTCAGAACTGTCTCATCTGTGAGGAGTGGCAGCAGGTCAGGCTCCATGCCCTACTGTCTCAGACTGTGCTTTTCAACCCAGATGATCTCCCGAGGATGGAGCCAATGTTACGAGCCTTGGCGCCAGGTGTCCTGTAGGTGTTGGTGAGATCCCTGGTACATAAATTTAAAGATTATATATTCCCACTCTTGATTATTTAGCATTTACAGGACAGTGCTATTTACATTCATTAAAAAAAATACCCTGTCTTCAGTAGGCCTATACCATAGAAAATAAAATTTAAAAAATCATTATAAATGGGGGCAATAAAGAAACAGCCAGCTGAACAGCAAACAGCTTCAGTCATTGAGCCACCAGCAAGCAGGCACCATCCCTTGCCCTAACAGAGTGCCAAGGGCTCTGAGCAAAGGCCCAATGAAAGAAAGAAACTGCCCTGGGATCCAGTGGATAGGAGTGGTAACAGTTGACATTTTAGAGAATTGAATATGAACGTCAAATAGAAAGTGTTTCAGACTGAGATATGAGAGCAGGTCAATTTCCCATACAACCTTGATTGATGGAGAGAAAACAAAGCTGGGGTTCAGGGTGTTTGCTCCACGGAGTCAAGTCTGCCATAGCAATTGTAGGGCTGGAAATAAAGGCATATTCCTAAAGTGCTGACAGCCACATACAGATGATGGGAATTGACAGGAAGATTGTGCGCTAGACAACAGCCCTGCTCTGGTTATATTCTTTGCTTTTGCCTAAAATGTTATTCTGTCTTTTAATTCTCTGAAAAGTCACACTTGTGTACACCAAGCTTTGCGTCACTTTCGTTCCCTTCCTGTGAGCCCCTCTCATTAACACTCTCTCTTTCTGAAGCCCTCTTTTCCTCGAACAAATCTTCAGGTACTTTAATCTGGGTGGGGAGGGACCCCTTGAACTTAACTAGAGTTGCCTGCAGGAACATGAGTGGTGGTTATTCATTGGAACACAGGCAACGTTTCAGTGGCCACACTGCTGGAAAAAAATAATGGCAACCTTTCCCCAGCAACCATTAACTGCTCTAGTGAATGGTAGGGCCTCATGAGCCTCATGAGTCCCGTGACACCCCCACCCCACCCATAATAAAATAGTGACGGGCCCATCTTATGCATGTAAGCACAGATGCAGTGAGCCCGTGGGTGTGATGACAATCACATGTGGGGACTGTTCTCCTCTCTAATCTTTAGCTCTCTTTTTCCTGTCTCCTCTTCTAGAGGATCCCTGACCATGGAGGGGTTATGTCCCATTTAGGATCAAGCATTTCCTGCCACACATTCTCCTCCCCTTGTGAGTCTCTACATTAACCACAGCAGAGAAAGAACAGTGTCTCTGCTTTAACCTACAGGTGTGAACATAAGCATTCAAAACATTAAATATATCTACTTCTACTTGTTCATTTTGGGCATACGCACACACGTACAGCACATGTGGTATACTCATGTGAAGGTCACAGGACAACTTACAAAAATCAATTCTTTCTTTCCTCCCACCATGTAGATCCTGGGGATCAAATCCAGGTCTTCAGACTTGGTGACATGTGCCTTTATCCACTGAGACATCTCAATAGCCCTTAAACATCAGTATTTAGAACACAGTTGGACCCTTTGCCCACTCATCTACTCTAGTTCTTGAATATATTCAAACAAATGTTATTGACCTCAGTTCTGGGAATTTCTTTGAATCCAGATAAACCAGGTGTATTTCCTTCAGTCCTTAAAGACAGGGTCTTACTCATCACCCTTTCTCAGAGGTCAGTGTGAGCTTCTCCACCTCCCCATCCCCAGGCTGGATTTAGATGCCAGATGCTCACAACTCAGTTTCTTCGTCACTTCACCTATTAGGTACTGTACCTGCTTGACCTGCACTGGATGCTAAATGCCTCAACAGTGAAGGCAGCTGCTCTCTCCCCTGCTCTAGGTAACTGTTGACTTGGATACCACACTAAGGCAACAATACCAGCACCCAAAGAGTACACGTGCAAACAAGATGGAAGGCAATGTCTGTCTTAAGCAAGTCTAAGCAGTCAGAGACCCCAAGTCTTCAGTGTGGCCTCTCTGCGATCCCGTCTTAGTCCAGCAGAGCAATACCAGCTTTGGTTGCCACCTCCATATGGCACACCTAGGAAAAGGGACAGGATTTGCAAATAGCATTTTCGTTCACTTCCCATTGGCCATAATCTAGGCCCAGCCATGCCTAGATGCTAAAGGAGCTAAGAATGTGCTCTTATCTTGGACATATGCCCAACTAAAACCGTCATTATTTTGGAGGCAGAAGAAAACAGGCCTGGCAACTTGACGATTTTCTTCTTGTCACAGAAACTCCCAGAAGACAAATATTTGGCTTAATTCATTTTTGCCTCGATGGCCAGAAGCACATAGAGAAGAGATGAAACCGGATCAGATGTTCTTATGAACAAAATGTAGGCTCCTCTATTACTATAGCTATTGAATGGATGCCTTGCTTCCCTAAGAACTACCTACTGATTGTTCCCATGCCTTTAGGTAGTTTTTTGTTTAAACAGTAGTAGACTGCAGACTGGTTCTGGGGTTAGCATCCTCATCTATTTGGGTCACTGAAACTCTAATTAATAAATGTAAAGTTCCACGGCACTTAAAGACTGGGTATTGTTCACCCAGACCCGGGTGACATATCACGATCGGGAAAGGGCTGTGCCATAGAAGACCATGCCCCTCATTTACAAGGCTCAATGCTGTTTAGTAAGAACGATTTCATCTGTACAAAGGACACCCCTATTCTTTCTTCCCACAGATGCCTCCAAGCTTTGACACGAAGCAGCACTGTTGACTCTGAGGTCCCCCTGTCCCTCTCTTTTTATCTGGTGTTTATCCAGTCACTTCCACCTGGCTCCTTCAGCTTCCCCTTTGCTCACCCAGAAGCACAAAAGGCCCCAGGGAGCGTGTTTACTTTCTCATCCACGCCCTTCCATTTAATAACACCACTCTCCTCTTAGTGCTCTATCTCTTTGCCTTCTCCCCCAGTCCAATCGAGTCTTCAAGTTACGTCTCTCTGGAGGCAAGATATGCCTACCTATTGCCTGAATTCCTTTGAGAAAGGCAAGTTGGCCTCATCACAGTCATGGGCAGTCCTCAATCCAAATGACTCTGTTTGCTTCTGTGTCCCAAGGCCTGTGAGAGTTGTGGGGTCCAAGGCATTTGCACAATGCCTTAGAGAAGCACCAGTAGGAATTTTCAAAGACCTAGGGAGTGAAGTTTCACGCCACCCCTTCATGCTACCTGTGTCCCTGGATCTTTGGATCTCTGCCATCATTGGCTAATTCCTCTTGAACCGTCCACTTTCAATCTCTAATTAATTTATTTAAAGCCAGAAATCTTTTTTTTTTTTTTGCATTTGCTGTAATCTGAGCAACCTTTAAGGAATAGCATGTTTACCATCAAACATTCTTAAATACTCTGCCCTGATTCAACTCAAGAGAGCATCCCCTCCAGGTTACACAGGAAAGTCCTCTTGCTGTAATACTGCTGAGTCTGCTATGCTAAGTTCAACTCCAGCTTTCACAACGGGATCTTGAGCAGCTGCAAAGAGAAGGAAAACAGGGCCGCCAGGCTATTCCCAGGAAATCCCAAAATGCATATTTTTAACATTTGCATTCTTATTTCCATAAATTTGTATGTTCCACCTAAAAGGCACTGACTCCAGTTATGCAAAGCTAAAACACCCGGCTCTCCTTTATCTGTAGGTAAATACTTTCAGCTGGCTTGCCTGCTGCCTACAGTGATTTATTTATTTATTTATTTTGGCTTCTCTTTCTCAGTTAGCATCCAAAAGTGTCCCTGCTTTACTCCGATCATGGTCATTAAAAACAGAGTTATCCTTTGGGTGTTTTGCTACAGTTGGCTCCCAAATATTCTTTCCTTCTATTATGAACTAACACTGGAAGTGTCTGTCCAGCTGGCCTTTTTGTAAGGCCCTACTTTCTCTCCCGCGAGGAAACACTGGCTCTGCATTCAGTTGGGTTGGCTTCATCTGGGTGCTGAGTTCTCATCTAGGTCTAGTTTTCAGCTTTCTTCCCACAGGAAAGTTTTCACAGTGAGGAAGGCAGGCTGGATTCTGAGCAGAGGAGCTGGCAGTGCCAACTGCCCACATCAAGTGTCTTCCATTGACTCCTGTAACCGAACCCTGAACCCTGCTTACGCTTGCAGGATCATAAATCTCCCCTGCACTTCCACCAGGTGCGTGGATATCAGAGCGATGGAGAAGTAAACTCACTAAAGTAGTTTAGAACAGCTATATTAAGTCCAGAAGCCAGGGCCATGAGAAACAAGAGAACAAAATGTCCTTTCGGGTCCATCTCAACCCAACAGTTTTGGGAAAACACAGAAATAACTGTGCTCACTGAATAGCAGGTGAGAAGAACCTGAGGACCACATGGAGAAACCATGGCCCTGGACCCAGAGTGGCCATACTGGACTTGAGTCCCTTCCAGTTGGTCAAGAGAGAAAGCCTTGCCCTCACTCCTCAGGCAAGGTGGTGGTTTATTAGGAGTCTATGGGCTGGAGGGGCAGCAGCAGCCGAGAGAAGCAATGGGCGCTGAAGCGGTTGCAAGTGCATTTTGTGAGCAGTATTGTGTCCCTTGGCTGGCTTCAACCTCGGGACAAATGAAACTCCTTTCACTGAAGCGAAGTCAGCAGGAGGGGAAGTACAGACCTCACTGAGCACTGAGCGAACGTGGTCTCAGGAAGCTTGGCCTGTTCCCTGCCACGTCTGCTCAGTGTCAGGCCTGGTGACACCGCAGTCGGGGGAGGCAGGCTTCCTCATCCAGATTTCACCCTCCAGACCAACGCCATGGGCGGGATGCAGAACTGGGGCCAAATCACCCAGAGCTAGGCACGGGGAGAGACCCATCCTGCTGTAAAGATTGTAAGAACTGGCTTGCCCATATGCATCTATGAAAGAACTGTTTAAAGAATTTTTAAGTATTTAGTTTTTCTTTCCCAGAGACTGATTCATCCTCGGCATTGGATTGTGTATAGAAGCATCTCAACAGCTAAAGGTAGGCAGGCTATGGGGAACCAGGCGCATTGTGCCCTGTGTGAAGTTGTGCCTGGGGCTCTCTTCACCTATCTCTCTCTCTCTCTCTCTCTCTCTCTCTCTCTCTCTCTCTCTCTCTCTCTCTCTCTCTCTGAGGCAGTGTTTCTCTATGGCCTACCCTGGAACTCGCTTTGTAGACCAGACTGGCCTCGAACTCACTGAGGTCTGCCTGCCTCTGCCTCCCAAGAACTGGGATTAAAGGCGTGCACCACCACTGCCCAGTTCTTTTCATTATTCTAAAGTATATTGCTGTCTTCCAGTACCTCCAGTTCAGCCAGTTGGAAATGTGCTTTGTCCAAACTTACTATTTAGCTTTCCATTTTGCTCAGTCAACTCATCTGCATAACCCATCCATGACTTGGCTAGACAGAAAACAAGACAAGTTTAAAGAAACACTTGCTTTGTGGATATGGAGTAAAATATTTCACCTTTGCAACAGCCCCACAAAACAGGCCTGGTATATTATGTTTCTTTTAACAGGAACTTGCTCAAAATCTAGAGCTGGTGGAAGCCAGACCTTGGATTTAAACCAAACCAGTACAACTCTAGAAAGCCCCCACACTTCCCGTTGCACTGGTCCTGCATGGGTCTGATTCATGACCCACACAACTTTTAGAGGCAACATCTTTATGCTACAAGATGGCTTAAGCTACACATATTTTAAAACAAAGAGTTGTGTCTGAACATCACACTAAGATGTTGTGACTGTAAATGTACCCACATCTTTCTAACAAGCCCTGATGGACAGGGAAGCTCAAGAGACTGAGGTGGAGAGGATTCACTTGCATGGAAGGGGAGGCCGATGTTGAGGCCAAGGATACTCCAGCCAAGTTTGTCAGACTCAACACTCTGCCAAGGGAAAGTCTCACTAGTAGCAACCAAAGAGTTGAAGCTCAGGACTTTTAAACAACGACTCTTATGAGATGGATTGGGTCAATTCCCCCAATTGCTCGAGATGAAAAGAAAGGAAGAATTCACAGATTGTTCAAGTTACGGCATTCAACAAGAAGAGAAAGCAGTCCTACTTTCCCCGCTGGCTTCTCAATCAGAGGGCTCGTGAGGCACGCGGCAGCGAGACTGCAGTACGCAGGCGTCCATCGCTGCTCCTGCGGAACAGAAGACAGAGATTTCAGACTGTGGGGGCTGTCCTGCAGGGAGCCGCCCACTCCCTGCCTCAGAACTACCTCCAGCATTAAATGCAATGGGCGACATTGAAACACCTGAGCCAGCATTTTCCCAGGGTTGCTTCAGGCTGCTGTCTGTGCAAACCCATTTAACCTTGTACGGGGACACATTACAAAACCACTTACCACATGTCCAAAGAATTCACAGATACATGTTGACAGAAATTCAGAATATTTCTGCTTTATCTGTTAAGGGTTCTTTCTAGGACTTAGGTCAGCATATAAGACTCCAATCCCATTGTCTGGAAACTGCACTCAGAAGCCTCTGGTTTCTGATTCCCATGTGGCAAAATTTCCAAAGTTCTTGACTCTCTGCTCAGAACCCACTGAAGAGACTCCACTGACTTTTGCAGCCTCAGCTTCAGTTCTCTCCAACAATCATCACAACCTCAGGCTACATTGTTCCATGTGATTGCTCTAAGTCCCCAGTGTCTTTATGCAACTCCCGGTTCTTCATACCTTTTCTTCATTGTCTGCCTGGGAATCCCCACCCGTCCTGTAAAGCCCAGATCAGATTCCCCAGGAAGCACATCACTGCTTTACAGGCGAGCGGGATAGGTTCTCTGTGCCACAGGTCCCACTGTACCACATTGCTAGAGAACACAACCCATTTCTGTATTCCCCCGGGAATGTGGGCTGCTGAGGACAGGACTTATGTCTTGCTTTTCTTGCGGCTTCACTATCTAGCATGGGTCCTTCCACAGTGGAGGTTGGTGGTTCTCCATCTGTGGGTTGCAACTTGACTCTATCCCGGGGATCGAATACCATATACCCTGCATATCAGATATTTACATTATGATTCATAGCAAATTTCAGAGCAAGTAACAAAACTCATAGCAAAATTACAGTTACAAAGTAGCAACAAAAATAAGTTTATGGTTGGGGGTCACTAAAACATAAGGAACTGTATTAAAGGGTCATGGCGTTAGGGAGGTTGAGGACCTCTGGTTAAGATCTTTTTCCCCTAGGTAAGTTTTCCTTCAGCCAACTGAAACTTTTCATGTCTTTACAAATTTCCACGATATGCTATGAGACCCAACTGCCTCCAGTCCAAACTCACGTTTCTCACGACACGTATTTATCTCTTGTAGTCTTGATAGAGAAGGGATGGTGAGAGACTTATTAACGAAAAGGGGGGAAAAGAACTGAACATATCAGCCCACCTCATAAAATAAAAACTTTAATAGTGAATCAGCAAATATTGACACATCCCTACCCCCTGCTGTCCCTTAATTGGCTGTGTTTCTTGAGGCAAAGGAAGGTTTTTCTTCCCCCAGCAGTTTGGAATCTCCCTTCCTGCTGCTACAAATTACCTTCCCTTCACCCCAACTAGGTCAGATCACAGGCACTCCATTAGGGTGGCCCTGCCTATGAATATGGCTGGTGTTATTTACACACATCTCGCAGAGCATTTTGAGACAGATTGTAGAGATACCTGTGGCCCAGAAGGGCAAAGCATAATTGCTTGGAAGGAGGTTCTGCAATTTCCCCTCCAGAGAAATCATGCCAAACCCTGACTTCAGAGGCCGGAAAGAGGGGGGCTATGCTCCGATGCTCGGGGAGGCGGCCTGCTGTCCATTAGGAGTTAAACGGAGACCAGCAATTCATTTCACAGGTCATGTTCCAGCCATCAAAGTGTAATTACCGTCAAACCCCACTGGCCCAAGCCCCAACCGTGTTATTGGTGAGAACACGAGTGAAAGTTCTATAGGATTCTAAAGGATCCCATTACAACTTCCGCCTTCTAGATATAAAAAGACACTGGGTAGCACTAGGAAAAAGGCCCAAATAAATGTACTAACTTGAGACTGAAACCATTTTTGTTGTTGTTGGGTGTTTGCTTTTTTTTTTTCAAATGAAAATAATGCTTGCAGTGTTGACGATGGAAAAACATGACTGGGTTTGGAAGAAGTCAATCTGTTGGAAGCAGAAGATGAATTTGAGAACTCTGCCCTTCAGTTGCTATAGCAACGGGGAACTAGCTTTCTTGGGGGCTTGAGCAGCCTGTTTTTCTGCAGGCCAAACATCCCCTTGATACCTTTGCGCTGGGTTCACTTGAGACTAAAAGAATACAGAGCATTTGCAAAACACAGATCCCTTACCTATACACCATCTGTTTCTTGGGAAAGTATGATTCTGGGCTACGTGGGTCCATATGCAAAATGTCAACTAGTGTTGCACATATAGTAATGATGAAAAGACTTTCCTTTTTCTTGTCCTCTGCTCTCATCTCAGGATTTTCTCACAGTTTTGTTCTCTTTTTAGTGCTGAATTGCTTACACGGCTGGCTGGCATTAACTGTGGTGTCCCCAACTCCCCGCTTGCTGACTGTGGGGCATGAGAGCACTTAGGATAGATGTGGAATAAAAGGAGAAACAGAGCGATGTTGAGCCCTTTCCCTGCAGGGGAAATTAAGCATCCTCCCAGACCTCTGCAAAGTGAAAGCAATTATCACTTCTTATCTTCCCAGGATAAATTCCCAAGCACTCCCAAGGAGCGGTCCCCAAGGGGGTGTGTATAAAAGTCAGTGGTCCCCAGGGGGTATCTGGGGGTAGGGGGGAGCTACCTGCTCTAACTTTCTGGTCTGGGCTTCTCAGACTAACAAGGCATCAAAGACCTTCGGATAGAATTGCAATCTTCAGTGTGCATCCTGCGGCTGGAAATATGAGTGGCTCATTGTATGAAAAGACAGAAGTAACCAGGGCTTTGAAGGAAGAGAGGGACCATCTGGGTCTTCCCACCTTATTGAACAGGGGGATCTGTCAGGGCACATCTGCTTAAGGGCTGTCACTGGACAGCTAAAGGATCTAAACGGACTTTTCTTCCAGGGCCTTATTTTTATACTCTGGATAAGACATGACTATTTAACTCCAACAGCTCTCCCATCCTCTTCTCCACACCTCCAAGAGAGCTGGGAGCTAGCCTGTTTTGTCATGGAAGCATATTTTATTAAGGGTTACCATTTCTCTAGCTAACCTCCCCCTGACACCTTTTTCCTTTTTTTTTTAAATGGGGCGCAAGCATAGTGGAAGCTTGCGTAGGTAGTGCTGATATTCCTAAGGAACTGCTAAGAGAGACACCGTAGCTGCTCTTCACAGTGCTCCAGAACCACATCCGGTTTTGGGTACCTAAGAGGTAGCTGGGACATCTCAAAGAACCTGTGGAAAAGAGCAGGGATACACCCCTGAATCTAGATGTGAGGTAAATAGCTGTCACCGCCCAGGCCCCTGCTCTATCTGCTTCCCTCCCAAACTGGCTGTTGAGGGACTAAGTCGCTTTGGACTTGCCCCGCCCATGCCAGCCACAGTCCCTTCCTTGGAAGGGTCAAGCAGCACACAGACACAGAGTGAGGTGTCCTTGGGAAAGGAGGAGGGTAGGGTGGAGGGTGGCTACGGGTTTGACTCACCCAGGGTTGACTAGACTTCCTCTTTTTTGCTCCACATGAATGCAGTCTGGCTGAACTTTAGTGAACTGTGCCTGCTGCTAGGCTCGCCTCCTCCCTCTTTGGTTATTATTATCACAGGATTCTGAGCAGACAGGGTCAGAGAGGGAGCGGGGGTCAGTGTGGAGTGCATCCCAACTTTTAGGTTTCCCGGACAAACTTGTCCTGTTTACGCATTTTTTTCTGTATCTCCCTCAGTCCTCACCCACCTCCCTGCCCGCACCCCGAAATTTTCGCATATAAATTTCCCTTCCCTGGGTGTTTTACAATGAATATTGAAACGTTCTTATTTGTCCACCATGCTTTGTGAGCTTCCTTAAGGCCTGTACCTACCACCAAGCTATCATTACCTAGAACATTAAAGTAGGTGATGCTTGGAAAAGACCTTACTACTAGGACCTCCTCCCATATGCGAGCTTCCTGCCAGCCTTGATCCAAATGCCTGCGTGTTTAGCAAGCACACTGCATTGTGGCAGACCCATGGACCCTCTTCCCATCTTGCACTGTATATTTCCAGCAGTTTGATGTAGTCTGGATTGCCACCATGCAGTAAAAACGCAACGCCCCATCAGTGATGCAAACCGGGACACGTGTGAGGTCTTGGGGTATATTTTTACTATTTTCTCCTGTAATTAAAACTACTCTTTTCTGTTTGTGTTTTGAATCATTTCTTTAGGCTATGTCTCCAAAAATAGAACTCCAGAGCCAAAGACATAAACATGTCTATAGCTCTCATTATTTACTTTCAGCTTACAGCTTTATAAAAGGGCCTGACTGACTTACAGAGCTGCCTCTTGTATATAGTGTATATGATGGGTGTGTGTATATCTATTACAACACACATACATCACCTTTTTTGTTTTTGGACAGCAATCCACACACACACATACACACATACCATATAAACCTCACGTTTACAGATGAGGACGCTAAGGGCCACAGAGGTTAAGTAACTCAGTGTCAGATGACCAATGTCCTCTTTATGGCTGCATTGGTTTCAAGAGTTTGCTATGCCCAGTCTGTCCCTGGTTTTAATGAGTAACTGCTGACTATGTCTCTAGCCTATAATTTCCTTAGCTTGTGCCACAATGGAAATGGTGAGCATGGAGTCACAAACATTTGGTCAAACTCCAGCTTCAACATATTAGTAAGTCACATAACCAGTGAGCCACCGAACCTTGCTAAGCCTCAGTTTCCCCAAAGTAAAAGGGTATAGCATCACACCCTTATTTGGAGGCTTTAAATAGAAACTCGGCTTAGCAAACAAACCAACACTGAAACAGTGTTGCTCCTGTTTTTATTCTAA
Source organism: Ondatra zibethicus (assembly GCA_004026605.1). Taxonomy (NCBI): domain Eukaryota; kingdom Metazoa; phylum Chordata; class Mammalia; order Rodentia; family Cricetidae; genus Ondatra; species Ondatra zibethicus. The sequence continues at coordinate 83,587 of PVIU01005457.1, read as the reverse complement.
TGAGAGAGGCTTTGTTGTGACTCTCCCTTGGAGCTTTTGTGCAGTAAAATAGAAGCTATTTATGAGTTTCCATTATAGCCTAATACATAGCTTTCTGCCCTGGCTGTCAATCATTAAATGATTCTCTAGGTGCTGGAACTTACTTCTGTGCTAAGTTTAGTGAGGGTTTTTACATATCTATTTACAAGCTGTGTATTAAAGCAGTTTCTTAAAAATATTTGAGCAAAACTTATGAAAATAATAAAGCTTATGAAAAATACAGATAGATTCTTTAGATATTTACTAATATTATAAGTAGGTATGTTTACTTCAAAATTTTAAAATATTCAATACTCACTGAGCACAATTTTAAATATGAATCTATCAGAACTTAAACAATTAGAGTATTTATATAATAAACAAATATTTAAAATATTTTATAGAAGTAATAAAGCATATTAATTAGTAAGAACAATCTTTGAATAGTCAATGCTTATAGACTAAGTTTGTTGATCCCTAAGGGCCTTGTAAGTGAGAAACCTATGGCACAGCGAAAAGTGCACTGCCCTTAAAACTGGCTTTGACACTTGGTTGACACAAAATCTCTTTGGGATTTCATTGTGTATAATTTTTTTAGAAGGCCCAATAAAGCAATATGCCTAAAGCAATAAACAATCTCTGATATATCCCCAAAGAGAGGAATATAAATTGCATAGCTCTTCAGAATGTCAAAACAAAGCATATGTTACTTAAATCTCAGTCCATTTATTTCTAAGGTGTGAACCCGAATTCTCTAGTAGTTCAGGAAAGCAAAAAGAGAAGTGAAGACAGGAAGTCATCTATTGACGCGTGGGAAAACAGCACACGGGAAGAGACAGTTCTTTCTAGTTCCCGTAGGTCACTGGAGTTCAACTTCATCCTCAGCAGGAGGATGACGCTAGGAAGTGCTGTGGAACAACCTTGGGACATTATAAGTATGTAGTGCTGTCATCAGTAATAAAAAGCTGTCTGCCCAATAGCTGGGCAGGAAGAGATTGGGCAAGCCTGACACAGAGAGAATGCTGGGAGGAAGAGGGGTGGAATCTGGACTCACAGCAGACACAGAGGGAGCAAGCGATGAACGTGCTGTGCTGATAAGGTACCGCCATGTGGCAGAGCATAAATAAAGAATATGGGTTAATTTAAAATGTAAGAGTTAGCTAGTAACAAGCCTGAGCTATCACCAAACATTTATAAGTAATCTTAAGTCTCCATGTTGTTTATTTGGAAGCAGGTGATAGGAACAGAAAAACTCCACCTACAAAGGAAGTCCTGGTCTAAACTGCTCTGGGAGGAGGAAGAAGAAGGAGGCAAGGATGCAGGGAGCTGTCACCTACACCTTTGGGTGGGGACGACTTGGAAAAATGTAGATATTGAGGACGGTTATGGATGGGAAAAAGACATGCTGTGGTTGAATTGTGCCACCCCAAAATTCCTACACTGAAGTCCTAAAATTGCCGCATTTCTATGTTTAGAAGCTGGGACTTTTTTTTTTTTTTTAAAGACGGGGTTTCTCTATGTAATAGCCCGGGCTATCCTAAAACTCACTCTGTAGACCAGACAGTTCTCAAACTCACAGAGATCCACCTGCCTCTGCCTCCCCAGCGCAAGGATTAAAGGCATGTGTCACTATGCCTGGCTGGAAACTGGAAATTTTGGAGTTAATTAAGTCAAATGAGATCATTAGGGTGAATCCTAATCCAATTTGACTATTATCTTTATGGAAAGAGATTTCAATACATGTATGGATAGAGAGGAGACTGTAAAACAGCAGAGGAAATACAACTGGGTCCTAGCCGAGGAGGGACCCCTCGGGAGGAGTCAACCCCATCCATAACCATTAGAGTCAACAGAATGCACAGCGGAGTTGGAGGGCAGTTGGTAGGAACGGCCATGAACAGGTTCCTACAGGGTCGGGCAGTAGAGGAAACAGGACAAACCCTGGACAGGATTATAGGAGAAGGAAAACACATGGAATGAGTACAGTCCCGTGCAGAGGGGTGCTCTGTGTGGGAAGAGACAACCAGCATCAAATGGCGCAAACACCACCATTTGTTTTAAATATATCATTTTTATATGTAAATGTGCTGCATTTGGGTGGATTTACCCCACTTTCTTCTCTCAAGTTTCTGCTACAGTCAGAATTCCCTGCTGTCTCCCGCACACACATTCTGCTTATTTATAGTTTATTTTGTCGTGGTTCCTTCTTCTCCCAGCTCCTCCCCGCCCCCACCCCGTTCTACCATCTCCTGTGTGAAGGGATTTAATACACATCCTATGTTTCCAGGCCTTGCATACACTTCCTCATTCTCAAAGCGGAGGCGATGATGATGCCCAGGGAACAGGTGGGTCAGGCGAGCAAGCCAGGTTCTGAAGGAGCACACTGGAAAGAAACTCTAACCCAGAGGGGTTAGGAAAGCCAAGGATGCTTCACAGAAGTGCCAGCCTCCACTTCCAGCTGCCTGCCCTCTTATACATCTTTTCTCGGGCTGTAGAAGACTCTGCATTGCAGCTCCATGCAAATCTGTTCTCCACAGTATGCCCCATCTTTTTAAAAATAAAGCGAGTTGTGATCCTCCCACGGTGGCGTTCTATTTTCTTCCTGCTCAAACCAAACACTTCAGAAGTTTCCCACTCTTTCCCATGCAGAATAAAGTTTCAGCTTGGCCTATAGGCCCTTCTTGGCCAGGCTCCTCCTCTTACTCCTGACCGATGCTGCACGTGTTCCTCTTTCTTCCAGTGTCCCTTCCACAGACCCTCCGCCTGTGCTCTCCTCTCAGCCCCAAACCAAACTGACCTCTCCTAACCTGCGAGCATCCACTCCTCACTCCCCTTTCTAAGTTGATCAACTTCCCATTCACTATGAAACACGGCTGAGGTTTCCACCAGAGGCTGTTCATCCAAATCCTTCTATGTTCTCATTTGGCAGAGCAGCCCTCCCTCCTTTGGGATCTCTGTGATATTCCCACTTGTCTGAGACACTTGTTCTTGCAAATGTACTTGTGTGTGTGTGTGTGTGTGTGTGTGTGTGTGTGTGTGTATAAAATGCTAAAATAATGAGAAGTGAAAATAGCCATGAATTCTTTATACTCCAACACAACTTTTACAAAAATGGAATAAGTCCAATGGTGCTCCTATTTTCAGGGCACCCTCTGTTTCCAAAGTAAATATTTTTGGCTGATATTCACATCCTCTTTTCCTGAACTCTTGAATGCAGAAAGTGTGGAAAGAGGAACATCTCTGGAAAGAGCACCGTCAAGGATAGACGCCTATTCCCCCTCTTTTGGGTTAGTCAAAAGCCTACTCGGAATTACTGTGCAATTTCAAAGAAATTTAACAGTTAACATCAATTCCATACAACGCAGGCCTCCCCTAGGCTGCCTGAAAAGTTTCTGCATAGCTAGGATTAAGTGGGTTGGCTGATGGCCTGCCAAATGGAGCCACAATGCGCAGACACAATCCTGTCAATCCTGTCTGAAAGTCCGTGACTCTTGCCTGCTGCTGCCTGGACACCTTTTCCTCTTCCAGTGTTTGGTGACCTGGTAGATAGTATTTTGCAGTCATACTAGTGGTTAAGGCATTTGGAACAAAGCTAATCTGTCTTACTAGAAGTACTTAACAATAAATCAACAGAAACTGAATTTGGATACATCTTTAAGATGTAATCAGAAATAATGAAATGACTCTAGTAAGAATTTCCCAAGTAGGGACTACATCCATAGTCAAAATCCTTACTCTGTAGATAGTGTATCTTATTTCCCTCCCATGTATACTTTGATTTACTCCGGGAAGGAGCTCTGAAAGAGGGGATGGTTTTTTATCTTTCGCTACCAGAACAGAATGCCTTTGATCTCACACACATCTTCTCCAGTGGCCATGCTTCCTGGGAGGTCAGAGCTGGGCACTGTCAGTCCCGCCCTTGACTGAGGTTAATGATAGAAGCAGAATCTGTTACATGCTGCTTCGAAGGAGCCAGAGATACCCAGCCCTTTGCAGCACGAGAAAACCCCCAAAGCTGGAATTTACCTTCACTTCAGTAATAACTGAATGTTTTTGAGGGTTAGATTGTGTTACGTCATTTGAATTAATTTTGACGACGTGCTGGCTTTGGAGAGGAATTGTTTGGTGGACACTGGTACTCTGAACTTGATAGCTAATGGGTCTAAAGTGCACGTTATATGCAGGTTTTAACCAGTTAGAAGATTTTTATGTAGCCAGTGATAGTTACTTTTTGTATAATTTTTGTTTGGACTGCAACGCTGTGCCTTGAACTCAGTTTTCTTGCTATCTTAAGTTTATTACTGTGTTTAATGGCACTCTTACAAGCCATTTAGCATGTAAAAAGCAGGGCTTCCTGTTTTTGTTTCTAACAGCTTCATATTGAACCTGAGACTTATGTTGAGTGGCAAACCTGCTATGCTGTTTCTTGTTATGGAAAGCTATGGCAGAATCCTAGTAATAGAATACTTTAAAGGTTTGTTGTCTCTGTATATTAACAGATTATGTCACATAATCTGTTACATGAGAAATGCATTACTGCTCTTCCTGGGTCATGTTTTACTAACATTTTGTGCCTCACACCTCTGCTGAGTTATTAGGAACGTTAGAAGGAACCGATAAATCATTTTTTCATTTTACACTTTTAGATAATCAGTTGATATGGGATATAACTTGATATTCAATTTTCCCTGTTTCAGAGGATATGATTATAGTAGAATATGTCCAGAACATTTGACATGAAAAGAGATTGAATAAATAGCTAATTTACTTTAAAAACAAAAAAGGTGTTCAGGTAGGAGATAACAGAGAGGTCCAACCCCATGACTGAAACTGCTCTAGCTGGAGTCTTGGTCTTCCCCATTACCTATTGTATATGTCAGGGATGCTGAGGCTAAGGAGAGTTTCCTTGTTTTAGTATCAAGTATAACATGGCAAAAAAATAACGGTTGCCCCGATACTGTCTGCTTTGAAGACTTTATCCCATTTCTGACATTGCAGGTATATATTTTGACCCTGTTTGTGTGGTCAGAAATAGGATTTGTGTCTCGTGGTTGTGGATCCTGATCTGCTGAGCTTTCTGGTCAAGGGAAGATGGTCTGAACGGAACCTAGAACAGAAAGAGATGTGACAGCTCTGATGGAGCCCTAAGGAGCATCTGTGGCGGGATCGTCAGGTGCTGTGTTTAGTTTTCAATTGATAAACCAACTAATCCATTTTACTTATTCAAAAGTGTGACCCGAAAAGTACATTATCTGACTATCTGATTATCTATCTATCTATCTATCTATCTATCTATCTATCTATCTATCTATCATCTTCTATCTACTTATTATTAAGACAGGGTCTCAGTTTGCAGCCCTGGCTGACTTGGAATTCTCTGTGTAGACCTTGGAATTTACTATGTAGACCATCCTGTCCTTGAACTTATAAAAAGATCCTCTTGCCTCTGCCACCAGTAGTCACAGATAATTCCAGTTAATTGTTCTTACTGGCTAATTTTACAACAGATTTTGCATTGGACAGAAACTTATGAAGTATATATGACTAATATCTACTCAAATTAAAAAGCTGGTATTTAAAAAATTGGTGTGAGTTCATTCAAATCAACTATAAATAATTGCAAAACAGGAATTAGAAATGGTTTGGTTCCAAAGACCATACTGTTTACCAGCATTGACACCGACTCTTTAAGATGGAGAAAACAATTGATAAATTTATTATAAAGCATTTGAAACCAGTTTTGTTAAGTCCAAATAAGAGCAGGTAGCAATAACCACATTTCAGAGTTCTGTATTGTTCTGTGTCCATGTAGAATATTCTAGGCAGCCTGACAGTTGTGTCATTAGCAAGAAAAAACATCCCAGGGAGTAGAGCGCATGACAAATTGTAAATATTTGAGTTTATTGGAAGCTTCTCAGTTGGAATGTGCATCCCAACTGAGGTTTAAAAAAAAAATAGAAGTCTTAGGTAATAGTGGGTGAACCCACACCCATAAAATAGCTTCGTCCCTAATCACTACCAATTCAGAATGTGTCTAGAACATGGACTAACACCTTTTCACCATCAACATTCGGCTCTCTTCCTGAAAGAGTCAAGGTTATCATTGTACATACACCACAGAGAGAAAATACAATTTGGTTTGCTATTAATTTTTGCTTTGTTTAATTTTTAGATACTGAATTTTGAGTCCCCCATTCAAATGCTGTCTTGATTTAACCTGCAGGACTGTCACAGAATCTAAGGTTGATATGTTCTCATAAGGGTTGGCTGGCAAGCACCAAGGGCACTTTGGACACGTTTTATGTGGCTGCTGACTTTTCAGTATTTGACTGGCATGAACTGTTCCTGACCTGATCTATGGTAAATGCTCCAGGGTTGCTTTATCCAGAAGCAGAGGATTTCTGCCCTGGATGGCATTTCCCTCCAGGTTTAAGTTTCTATAGTTCCAAAATGGATGTCACAAGAAGAAGATTTGGGAAACTGACTAGATTTGATCCTGGGAGGCCATTTTTGAGCCAGTCATGTCACATCAAAAGGTAACAATGGAATCCACTCCCATATCAGCAGTTAGGGTCAATCCCTAAGAAAAGGCTTTTCTCAGCTTGGTAGGAAATGCAGAACCCAGGAGTAAGAAGAGTAAAAACATTTTCCGTTGCTGGCTTAGTTCATTACATTGTTTCACAAACCAGCCCTTCTCTGAAAATCCCTGCTGGCCAAATGCTTCGGGCAGCACAAGCTGCCTGCTGCTTACAGTGTCCATAAACTTCCCAGGTGCAAATCAAGTAATTAATCAACCTTGAGGAGAAGCCACAGCAGTGTCTTCCAGACCACAGCCAAGTCAGCACTCCGTGCTGGGGTCCTATCTGCAGGCTGGGCTGCTGAGAGGGTTTAGAGACATGTAAACCAGTTGCTGCTCCCGGGAGTTTACTCCAGCCTTCAGAATCTGGCAGGAGAAGCCGTGCACCTCTACACACCTCCATACACCTCCATGCACCTCCCAGTTCACCCAGGCTGCAGGCAGGAAGCATGTTACCTTCCCGCGCCGGGAAAGGCACAAAGACAGCTGTGCTCCACCAGGAAATGCACCACCTCAGCCCGTTATCCTATCCAAAGGTCTCCAACCTGCTGTATTCTGGACAGACAGGAAATGTTCCTTCGGTGTCCCTGGATATAATGGAGAGGCTTAAAGATGACTTTATGCCACAGAAAGGTCTGTCAAGGATGGATGTAGAGCTACGCTCTTGATGGGAGACACTAACTGCGGCTTGGAAAGCTCCTCCTCCCCCCACTGCCCCCACTCAGCTATGAAACTCAGGAAATGAGAGAGGCGCTGTTGCCTGATCTAAACCTGGTACTCATGTGCCTTTTCCAGCCAAAGGCACTTTTAGCCTTGTGCTTAGTTTCTCTGAGCCTAAGAACTAGATCCTCACCGTGTAATTTCAATGACTCTTCCTGACCTCAGCTTTCAGAGACGGTTAACACAAACAGGACACTGTCTCCCTTCGCTTCTCGTTTTGATGCTGGAGTGTGTAGCTGTCACGTTACTGCTGCCCAGGTGGACAGGAGAAAGAAGAGACAGGCGAGACTAATCCACCCCGTTCTTTCGTTACCTCTACCTGGACTCTGCTTGATCCGAAAACAAGAATTTCGTGTACCAGCCACCAACCATGGCAGGTACAGCAGGAAGCAGGATGACAGAACCCACAAGAAGGAAGAGCTATCTCACTGACCTTTCAGCAGGAAAGGCCCTCTGCTCTTTGACTGACAGCTCTGAGCTTTGGCCTATGAAATATTTGTTTTGGCAGAAACTTAGAATTTGGTTAATGCCAGTTTCCTCACCCGCTAAGAATTCAGCTTAATATGTAAACTTGTAACAAACAGGTTGAGCGGATTCACTGCCTTGGTTACTCTTGGCACACTTGAAGGGGATGGATTTGGTGTTGAGCCAGGGGACATCGCCGTCATACACGTGGACGTGATTTGGAAACCGGCGACACCCAGAGCAGCTGGGAGCTCTGCTCAGTTGCTCCGTCCTCTAAGTTAAAAATGTGGGTGGGGTGGTGGGGTGCAAATAAAGTGGCTGGAAAGATTTTGGTTTCACATTTCGAGGTTCAGCCAGGATTCTCTCCGCAGGGACAGAAATCCTTCCGGTCGGTTCGTCCCTGGCATCCCCAGCTCAGCCTCGTGCGGAATAGGTGAGGATGAATACACTTGTCAGTGCTTTCTGAGTTGTGCCGTGTGCATTTTTCATATCTTATAAAGTTAGTTACAGTGAGGTTATATCTTAACAGTGGAAGCTAGTATGTTGACAATGCCTCATATTCTGTTCCTCTCATTTGCCTGAATTGGTGTATCAACTAGTCCATTCAGAAATGGAAATCTTCCACACTTGGGAGGAACAGAAGGTGGACAAACGCAGTGGCTGTTCACATATTTCCCAGGTGGATCAGGGTGATTTAGGAAAACTGGGCCTGACCCTACATCCAATGCCTTCTGCCAAACCTGACTGTTTGAGGCCAGTGACTGAGTTGCTACGATGGAATTCCCTGAACACTAGGAGAAAACGCCACAATACACTGTCTTCAAAGGCAGTGAGCCTTTCCTTCTTCTAGTTAATGGCGCCTGAGAGGTCAGGCCCATTCGGACATCTCTGCTCTGAGAGGTGCATTCTGCATGAGCGGCTTCACGTTTAAAGAGATGGTGTAGGAGGTTCTTCTGTATTTGTTTTGCTTTCATTGGCGAATAAAGAAAACTGCCTTGGCCTTTTGATAGGGCAGAAATCAGGTAGGCAGAGTAGACAGAACAGAATGCTGGGAAGAAGAGAGAGAGTGAGTCGGCTGCCATGAAGCTACCAGGGTCAGACATGCTGAATCTTTCCCGGTAAGCCACGACCTCATGGTGACAAGCAGATTGTTAAAAATGGGTTGAATCAAGATGTGAGAGTTAGCGAATAAGAGGCTAGAGATAATGGGCCAGGCAGTAATTTAATTAATACAATTTCCGTGTGATTATTTCGGGTATAAGCTAGCTGGGCACTGGGAGCCGGGCGCCTAAAAGCAAGCCCGTTTTTCATTACTACAAAGAGGGAAAACAGACTGAGCGTGAAGCGGTGCTGGCGCGAACACAGATCTTGCAGCCGGCCAAAGTCCTCAATGAATCACTCGAATGGGCCCATGACCACTTCCAGCTTCCCCGCTATTTTTTCCATCTAATTTACTGAAAAACAAAATAACACTTTAAGTGTTACCACACACACACAGTAAGAGTCATGTAATTATCATTATTCCGTTCTAAGTCTATTTCAAGCTTTGCTAAATCCAACTTAACCTAAAAAGTCACTGCTGCAATCTCTAAGCTTTCTCTGCAGTTTGGTTCAAAGCCGACTCCACAGCATTAGTTGCTGGCTGCGAGCAAGGCCAGTGTGCTTACGGCAGGTGCCCTTCCTTTCCTTGCTGGATACCCTCGAGACTTCTCAGCCTCCCTTGACATCATAATGACCTCGGTAAAGAGGCTGGAAGGAAACCTAGTGATCTTTACGGCTAGCATTGCATTTCGGCTAGCGTTGCATCTTTCCGTACAGCCTCAAACTCTGACGTATCATGCTGAGCCAGTGATGTCAGAGGAGGCTGGCAACACCGCCAGCTTACGCTGTCAAGTTGAGGGATCACGGGTTACTGTGGCACTGTGCAGCCTGCCCTGACTAACATATTAGTAAACATGTTGAAGACATGACTATTTACTCCGAATAAAAAAGGGCAAATCAGGACTCCAGAGACATGCTTAGGCCCCAAGAGTGAGTTCTTTCTTCCTTCCTGTGCAAATGACATATGAATGACAAAATTCACTTATTCAGTGTCCTAGTCAAGGTCACTACTGCTGTGATGAAACCCTGTGACTAAAAGTAACATTCATCATTGAAGGAAGTCAGGATAGGAACTCAAACAGGGCAGGAACCCAGAGTCAGGAGCTGATGCAGAGGCCATGGTGCTTATTACTGGCTTGCTCCTCATGGCTTGCTCAACCTGCTTTCTTACAGATCCCAGGACTACTATAGATTCCATCCAGAGATGGAACCCCCCCAACAATGGGCTGTGCTCTCTCCTATCAATCACTACTTATGAAAATGCTCTATAGGCTTGCCTACAGCCTGATCTTATGGAGGTATTTTCTCATTTCAGGGACCCTCCTCTCCAGTGACTCATGCTGTGTCAAGTTGACACAACACTACCCAGAATATTCCATAAGTATTCATGAAGCAAGGTACCTTCTAGATGCTGCAAATTCAACACTAGATAAAACCAAGACAGAAGATTTCTGCACTTGTGGACCATAGATTTCATGATCGTGGATAAAGTAAAGAAAAAAAAAAAACATGTGAGGAAGATGTAGGATTTCAGGAAGGGAAAAGTGCACCTGTGCCGTTCATTCCAGTACTAGGGAGACAGGCGGGGAGGGGGGTTAAACTCTGAGTTCAAGGTCAGAGTCCTCTACAGAGTGAGTTCCAGGACAGCCCAGGGCCACAAAGAGAAACCCTGTCTCAAAAGAACAAACCAAACCAAACAAACAAACAGAAAGTGAAAAGTGCTTCAGCTGGGGGGGGGGCAAGTAAAAGGAGGGACGTGTGAAGTTCACAGAGGAGGAAGGAAGACTGCTTTCCCACAGCCTCTGGCGTTGCCCGGCCCTCAGCGAGCCTTCAGTGAATCAGGGCCAGGCCACTAGAGAACACCATAAGCTCTCCACTCCCCTTCAGTTCTTAGCTCCGCACTGTCTAATGCATCTCTCTGTACGTGTGTGGCCCTGAGAACTTGCCCCACTTTGCCCATTGCCCAAGAAAGTAGGAATGGCAGGTGCTATCGTCTGTGAAGCAATAGCTCTGTCACCATCTGAGATATTACTTATGACTTTTCCCAGTTGCCCACTGCCTTCTCCTACTGCAATCTGGTCTTTGCTGGGCTCCCAAATACTGGTTCCATTTTTCCCTCACAAACTGCTCTTGACTTTTGGTGTTTAATGCTGGGGGATATTTAAGCTTCTCAAGTAACTCTCAACTCCCCTTCAATGACATAGCACATTCCCCAAATTAGAGATGCCAGGAAGTGTCTGCTCCTCCACTCCATCCTTTGTAGGGACCTTTGCCAGGCTTAACCCCTGGCATTTGGGTAGCCACATTGTAACCCTACAATCCCTTTTCTTTTTCCCCTTCCTCCTGGCTCTGGTAATTAAGCTAATGGTGGACAACTGAGCCACACTAATCCTTTAGTTTATAGGTATTCAAAAAGAAAAAAAGTGGATGAGCTGGGAAAGCTGAGTTTTCTCTCTTAACTGTGGATTAAGTCAGACAGAGCATACGAGTTAATGAACCTGAAAAGCCACCGTGGAGCCATGTTCTTAGGCGCGTGGCAAACCAAAGTTTTGAGGCAGTAGAAACTTTGAGTCAGCAGAAAAGGCTACATAGCAAAGCAAGAAAAACAAAGCTGACAGCAGGAAGAGAAAAGGTCAGAGAAGACCAGGGGTGTGTTTATTGTTCTGTGGAGTTGTAGCAAGAGAGCTTGGTGGCTTACCCCCTGCTAGACCAACCGGAACCTCCAGCGCAAACATACTCTGTCACGTGACCTTGACAATCTTCCTTCTGTCCTTTAGAGTCAGAAAATCCATCAAAACTGCACCAAATCCCCACCAAAAGACCAAGCCATATCGCTTCTATTTTCTTTCTGCGATTGCTCTACCCATTTGATTCCCTGGCCACGCCAGGAAGACATGAAATCGTCCCCAACTTCAAAAAGTCAGAAGACAGGACTGTACAGCATGATTTCCAAAGAAATAGGAACGTGACAATACAGGCTCGAAGTGTAAAACTGTCTTGAGAATGACAATGAAGTTAGCAGCTAGAGCTGGGGAGGTGCCGAGGCCGCCCGTGTCTCTTTGAACTCATCAGTGTATGCAGGCTATCCCAATGGCTATGCTTCTATTGTTTTAGAGTCCCTGTTTGGGACTTAAGGGCCACTTGAGACTTAGCATCCTGAAATGAAACCTGTCTGTTCTCCTGGTCCTTGGCACCCTGCTTCGCTTGGCAGTGAACCTACCCAGGAACTAAACCCCCATTGCTATTTTTCTTCCTCCTCAATTTCCAATGAATGGCATTCTTCCCAGGAAAAAAAAGTCCAAATGTTTCTATGAGGCCAGGCACATATTAACTGAGTGCCAAGGGACTTCCTTAACCCGGGGCCCTGTACTTCCTGGCAGTTTTGCCTATAGAGCTTTGTTGCTGTTCATCCACCCATCCATCCGAGGACAAAAGAGAGAGCAAGGGCGATGACCTTTTTTGTAGTGCTCGCGCCCTCCCTTCCTTCACATCCCTGCTCAGCTGCCCGTCACAGACGGACTCTGACTTAGTTCACGGCACACAGAGTAACAACTGTATCATGACGTCACTTCCCCTCTTCTGTTGTGATCTGACAGGTCCCAGAGCTGCGATTTCTTGTCTTCCCAGTGGAAGAAGAGCTCAGAGATGGATGGAGAAGGGGGAAGAGAAAGGAAGGGTGAGGAAGGAATGGAGGGAGGGAGGGAGGGAGGGAGGGAGGGAGGGAGGGAAGGAGGGAAGGAGGGAGAGGAAGAGGCAGGGTGATTGCTGAATCTCTTCCAGTGCGTAGAACCTAGTAGGTGATCAATAAATGTTTGTCATGAATCCAGGGAAAGGCACCCAGAGAAGAGGAAACTATTCCTGGCTCACAAAGAGTTTTCTCGTGAGTATGTACAGGAAAGGCATACCAAGCACAGAGAAGGATATCAGCTAAGGTCAGAGGTCAGACACTCTACAGTATATAAGGCCACAAAGGACGAATGGAGTGCTGTGGTTCTCATGCAGCTGAGAATGGGGCAGGGCACAGAGCAAGGGAAGGCGAGTGTGCACAGAGGCTGGACCGTGCGTGAGTGCAGGCAGTTGCCAGACTACAGAAAACAGCTTGCAGAAGGTTAGAACCAGAGACAGGAGACAGGGACCCTGCTGCAGCTCTCCAGACAAGACAAGGCACCAGAGCCCTGAATCCCAAGATCTCATGCATCTGAAACCACAGGCCCTGTCCCTGCAGAGCTGAGAGCAACATCGCCTTTGAGCTCTGCTTTAAAGTACCTTGTGTAGGGGAGCCGCTTCCCTTACAGAGAGCCAACAGGGAGGCAGCCTAGCCCCTCTCCATCCAATAGGTCTTGTCTCCTTGTCCTCATGAGTACTGGGTAGCAGCAGGTTTTCTATCCAGGCCCCTTGAGTAAAGGAAATCGGTTGTGCACTTCTCCAAAGACTTCCTTTTGTGGACACAAGCACAGAAACAGTTCTCAGTCTTGGTGGCCTATGACAGTGGCTTTGGGGCATTTGATCTGCTGCCCAACCCCTCGGCGGCAATTCTGTCTGTCTACTTCTCAGCGGTGCTCTCCAAGTGAATCTGTCCAGCATCAATTCAAACTATAGGATTTGAGAAGAAACAAAACCCTCCTCTCATCCACCTTTGCATTGTAGACAGAACTGTGACTTTCTCCTACTTTTGTTCTTTCATTTGCTAACAGGGAAATCAACATCATCATAATCATCAATAAAAATTCATTTGCAAACATTTCAGGTGGTTGATGAGGAAACTCCAGCTAAGATAGATAGATAGATAGATAGATAGATAGATAGATAGATAGATAGATAGATAGATAGATAGATAAGAAAATAACAGGCTAAACGAACTGCATCATAATTAGTCAAGGCTGATGAAAGTTAATTTCAAATTACATTTCTGACTTCATTTTACCGGCATGTCGATGTTATGTGGTAAGAATCAAGACCCTCATGGTGATAAGACAGGTTTACAGCGAACCGAGATCCAGCTCAGTTGGCAGACAGCAGTAAATGATGGATTCACACTTATATACCAATCTTCTGGCTCCACCTCCAGTGTCCCCAACTGTGGGCTCAGAATCGTCAGGACCAAAGACTCAGGCAAGAGCAAAGTAGTCTTAGAAAAATATTTTAGGTCCAAATAAAATAATATAAGCTATCCATACTATTTCTTCCCATTTCTCCCCCACCCCTTGAGGTCTGTACATAAACACCACACACCTGACATCTCCACTTGGCCACTCAGGTAAGTGACACAGGCTACCCTATAAGAAAAGCTTGCCGATGGCTACCGTACTGCCCCTCCAAAAGCAGTGATTCTCAGATGATACTGCTCCTCAGAAAATGCGTGTGCAGGTGTATATTTGCACAGTGTGAATAAGTATAAAACAGCGCATGCTCTACTGTGACGTCACAGTGTGAACCATGTCATCACAGATCAACTGTAAATCACACTGCTCCCCTGTGCAACACTGATGCCTGGTGACATCGACTCTCCCTCCAGCTGTCAGAATGCTCCATTGTGCCAAGGCAATGCTGCACTGGGAGACTCCACAGTGATACTACAGTACAGGAGTGACATCACAAGGCTGCATGTCACAACAGTACTCCATCATGGTTTTACAAACAAATGCTGCCTGGTGACATCACGGCTGCCTGTGCCAATCCAAAGCTGTATTATGACATCACAGATCCATCATGACATCAGGATGCCCCACTGTGGCATCACTATGCTCCACTGTGACATCACTATGCTCCACTGTGAGATTACTATGCTCCATGTGATACCACTTTGCTTCACTGTGACATCACTTTGTTATACTTGACATCACTATGCTCCATTGTGAAATCACTGTGGTATCACTATGTTCCACTGTGATATCACTATGCTCCACTTTGGCATCACCATGCTCCACTGTGGCATCACCATGCTCCACTGTGGCATCACCATGCTCCACTGTGGCATCACTATGCTCCACTGTGATGTCACTATGCTCCACTGTGATGTCACTATGCCCCACTGCGAGGTCACCATGCTCCACTGTGACATCACCATGCTCCACTGTGACGTCGCCATGCTATACTGTGATGTCACTATGCTCCACTGTGATGTCACTATGCTCCACTGTGACATCACTATGCTCCACTGTGGCATCACTATGCTCCACTGTGACGTCACTATGCTTCACTGTGAGATCACTATGCTCCATGTGATACCACTATGCTCCACTGTGACATCACTGTGGTGTCACTATGTTCCACTGTGACATCACTATGCTCCACTGTGACATCTCTATGCTCCACTGTGACGTCACTATGTTCCACTGTGACGTCACTATGCTCCACTGTGAGATCACTATGACATCACTATGTTCCACTGTGATATCACTATGCTCCACTTTGGCATCACCATGCTCCACTGTGGCATCACTATGCTCCACTGTGGCATCACCATGCTCCACTGTGGCATCACTATGTTCCACTGTGACATCACTATGCTCCACTGTGGCATCACTATGTTCCACTGTGATATCACTATGCTCCACTTTGGCATCACCACGATCCACTGTGACATCACTATGCTCCACTGTGGCATCACCATGCTCCACTGTGACTTCACTATGTTCCACTGTGACATCACTATGCTCCACTGTGACATAAATGTTCAAATTTACTCAATAGTGTCCAACTGTGTGATCACAATGGTTCACTGTGGCCTCACAGCTCTGTTGGGCCATCACAATGATCCATTGTCACATCACAGCACCTCATTGTGTCAACACGGGCTGCACTGTGATATCACAAATTCAGTGTGATATCAAAACACTCTGTTGTGACATCACAGTTCTCCATGGTTCAATCATGACGCTGTATTTTCAGAAAATAATGGTGATCAGTGCAGCCCTATTGTATCATCACGATGCTCCATGGTGATGGCATAAGGACATGTGTTTTTAAAAGTGGCTTCTCTGATGTCACAATAGAACAGAGCACAGCTGTGAAGTAGAGTATGGTGACATCACAATGAACCATTGGGACCGCATGCACAGTGCTCCATTTGAGGACATATAGCTGAAAGGGCTGGTCTCTGTCATCCTGGGGGACCAGTGACATCCTGTCTTCCCCTTTCCTCTCGTATTTCTCTTTCTGAATATTATACAACCAACATGGAATGCTTCCCAATCAAGAGAGACTCAAACGATGAGAGAAAACAAGAGTCTCTGAAATCCTCTTTTTCTCCCTTACCTACCCTACTGTCATACGTTAGCAACAAAACCCACTCAACATTCTTTCTTTCCTTAAGCCTAAATAAACACTCCTTTACTATCACAAGAGTGTCATTTGTGATTACGCTTTTACTGAAAGTCTACAAATGATAAAATTACTTGATGGTTATCATACAACTCAGGTTTACATGCGAGGAGGAAGAAAGCCCTTCGTTCTCCATTTTGCATCTTGAGAAACATCTCCATGATCTCACTTGTCATTAGCTTCCAAACGCCTGAGGTTGGCAGTATTCACGTCAAGGGAAAACACACGAGTCGTTGTAGGAAGTCACATATGCAATTATAGAAAGAAATACAGAAAGCATCTATAGTGGAAGGCTAAATTTTATGACTGTGAACTATGAGTAGGCTGTCCTGAGTATTTATTGTTCAAACTTTTGGGAATCGGAAGGCGTAGCAATTGTAGTTATCCTGGGACAATAGACAGAGCCCACAATCCTTCCAAGAAAATTGGGGTATAGGCACCCACATAAGGAAATAAAGAAAAGAATTAGGAATTCCCAATGAGATGGCTCCTCAGACAGTAATTACCCAGGCCCTTTCCCTCTAGCTTCTGACAGTCCTGTGTCACTGGCCCCACTCCACAAAGACCCCAGGGTTCCCCATGTACACACAGAGTCTTTGCACCAGCCCTGCCTTCCCAGTGAGTTCCCATTTCCTCACGTGCACCTGAGGAATCTGGAACTTGTTCTTCCTGGTCCTTTGTACTGTTAAAGGACAGTTGCTGGGGCTTTGTGAACCTCACTAGTGTGACCGCAGAAGCAGGTTCAGCCAGTCTGCCAAAACAAAGGCAAAGGGTGCCTGGAGCTGGGTGTTGGCTAAAGAGCATAGACTCCCGCTTTGCTGCCATAAGGGTTCCTTCCTGTGGCTGCGGAACATGATTTAGGGGGGTAATGAGGAAGCCCTGTAGTGTTATACACAGGCTCCAATGGTGCAAACTCGCACTTGGCAGGTGATAGCATATGTACATTTCCTTCACCAGTGAAAAATTAAACACAGGAGTGACCCATCACCCGTGATGTCTTCCTCACGCCCCCCATCTCTCTCTCTCTCTGCTGTGTGGACTCTCGGATATGCTAATCCTCATGCAACGCCATGCAAGAATTCAACACCAGAAGTTATGGCCAGCGGTATCCTTGGGCAGATCATGTAGAGGCTTTTGACTTTAAATTAAGACTCCATTAAGATAATAAAACGTTTTCTTCAAGTTTATTGTTATTCTGCCTAAGGGGTCTATGGGGAACACAGGATAAAAACTATAGAGGGAAAAAACATCCCCTTCACTATGGAAACAGATTCATTTATTTTTATGGGCTGATTTTTTAATTCCTCTCCCTGGGCAAAGCCCCACTAGTTTCTGCTGTTTGGAGAACGTGCTCATTCGCAGCAGTTTGCTGCATGAGGTGGAGGGGTAGCTCCCAACAGAGTCAAGATGTACAATAGACACCTTTCCCCACCCCTGCCCCGTGGTCTGACTACAACAGAAAGCCTGACCAGATGGAATAAGGAGACCGTGCTCAGCGTACTATGAGCAAGGGGAAAATAGCCCTGTGGTAGTTACTAGTTTAATATCCACAACTTGAAAATTTCAAAGACAGCTTGGTGCAATGGTGTATGCCTGCAATCCCAGCACTCAGGAGGTAGAGATGGGAGGCTCACTGCAAGTTTGAGATCAGCCAGGCCTACCTAGCAAGACCTCACCTTGAAAACAACATTCAATACCAGTAGCAAAAACGACAATGCAGAAAGGTCAGGGTTCAAGACATGTGGTCGCCATGAAGCTCTCTGTCTGGGGCTGCCTCATCATTGCTGTCCACAGATGACCATCACAAAAGGGTCTGAAATCTTTCCTGTCAATTACTTTTGTATTTAAATTAAATTATATTAAAGTATCATGTTTGTTTTAAAATATTTTATTAATTCTTTGAAAATTTCATACAATATATTGAGGACATATTCCTCCCACTGCCACCGCCAACGCCTCCCAGATCTACCCCTTACCTCGCCACTCCTCCCAAAGTTGTGTCCTCTTTTTTCTTTCTTTTTCCCAAATAACCCATTGAGTTCAATTTGTGCTGCCCATATACTCATAGGTGTTTTGCTCTCCATAGGTAGTACCTTAGTCAGCCTACCAGAGGCTTAGAGAAACCTGAATTTCCTTCCCCCAGAAGGTATCAATAGTCAATGCCTCTTCATCAATAGTCAATAGTTCCTCAGTTAGGAATGGGCAGGGTGAACACAGGCAACCATAGGCACTTGAGAGTTGAGGAGTGCAGTGGTCATGTGATGTCCAGACAACACTGTTTGGCACCCATCCTCCATGATCTCTGAACTACATTTCTTCATGCCATTTTCAAACATAACTCATTTTGTTGATCCATCCTCCATTCTCCCTCATTAACCTGTCTCCTCCTTGAGCCCTTCCACCCCCAGAAGCCCCTTTTTGGCTTTCACATCACATGTGTTATATTATCCTGCCTCCTTTCTTAAACCACTTCCCCTCTCCAGTCCTCCCTTTCTGATTTCATGCTCTAGAAGCACATTCACGGCCATAGATAGAGAGATAAATGATTAATTGATTAATTGGTAGATGATGGATAGATAGATGATAGACAGACAGATAGATAATAGATAGATGATTGATTGAAATAGATAGATAGATAGATAGATGATAGATATTAAAGAACATGCTATATTTGTCGTTTTGAATCTGATTATTTAACTTAATATAAATTGCAAATTAGTGTAGTTAGTAGTAGCTAACTCTCCGTGTGCTTGTGTGCTCAGGCGGGCACAGGGAAGGGGGGCCATCTCATAGACTTCACCCTGGCTCCCCAGTGGGGCAGGGGTGTGGAGGAGCAAGCACGTGCTACCTTCGTAATACATGAAAAGCACTTCATTGCTAATCCTCCCGCGTTTCTTGCTGCTCACTCCAGGAAGAATGTCAGCATCACTGGCTGTCCTGCCCTCCTCCTTTGGATGAGATCTACCTATTTTACTAGAAATTTCGTGATTTTCTTTTTCTTTATAACTGAGTAAAATTCTGCTGTGTGTATGCACTACATTTTCATTATAATTACTGTAATTATTCAGTACTTATTATCAGTAGAGTTCAGCAGAATACAAAATCCTCTCTCTGACAAGCAGCATTTTTTGGATTAGCACGTGTCCCACTTTTCTCTGAGTGAAACGGCAAGAGAGGGGTATGGCAACTTTGAGAACCAGCAGAGGGTTGAACACTTGCTAGCACTGAAGTCTTAGCCTGTGATGTTTTCGGGACACAAATAGCATCTTGATGACTTAACTGGACCTGTTTTAAGGCATCCTGTGCTGCGGCTCCTCTGCATGTCAGTGACATCATGGCTGGTTACCCTATGTGCTGTACAGTCTGATAAACCATGCCTGGCCAGGGGCAGATGTGCAGTCAGCACTGGTCAAAGCTCTGGAATGCAGCACGGGTCAGTGAGTGCACAGAGGGTTGACAGAAAGACTGGTGGAACAATGTATCCATCAAGTCTGGTTGGACATCGGCCACACCCCTTTCAGGAGACTCAGGCATTAGCCATCAGTCTTAAAGAATGGCTGGATCTGAGCCAGCGAACTCATGAGTCAGCAGGTTGAGGTTCGCACAAAGGTCGGTACAGTATGTCTGTGTGCAAGTGTCCGGCGGGGGTATGAAGAAGGCTACAGGCGTGTGGGTGAAAGGTTCTCTAGAGAACGGCAGCCGTTTTCCTAGAATGGGCTCTCTACTCAATCTCTGATGTAGAGAAACTTTTGGGAAGTTTGGTGCAAGTGTCTAAGTGATGTTTCATGTTTCCCAGTGATACACACAGGAGGCATCAGCTCTCTGACTAGCGTCATCATCATGGTCGTTACAGATGCTATTTTTGACTTCTTTTTTAATTGTGATATGAATTTGTGATACCAAATGCAGGATGCAGAAATGGGAGAAATACACACAGAAGACTAAACAACAGAACCTGGAATGAATAGGACAGTACACGGTGTTCCAAAAACAAATTTTCCAGAGAACAAGAGGGGAGTTTGTGTGTGAGGTGAGGGCTTTGGTAAGGCATTTGCAATATCTATGAGTTTGGAGAAAAAGTCATGAGTTGCCCAGGTAATAGAAACGTAAAGCAATCACACTAAATCCTCATTTCAAGTCAGTTACTATGTGTTCCAAGAGGTGTCCAAGTGACAAGATACACAACACAGTCCCTGCCCTTGGTGACTTTGTAGGTTAGAGGACACAGACCTGAACACAATGACTCATCCAAAGGAGGAGGGCAGGACAGCCAGTGATGCTGACATTCTTCCTGGAGTGAGCAGCAAGAAACGCGGGAGGATTAGCAATGAAGTGCTTTTCATGTATTACGAAGGTAGCACGTGCTTGCTCCTCCACACCCCTGCCCCACTGGGGAGCCAGGGTGAAGTCTATGAGATGGCCCCCTTCCCTGTGCCCACCTGAGCACACAAGTACACGGAGAGTTAGCTACTACTAACTACACTAATTTGCAAGGTCCTTTTTTACTTCAAAACACAACACGGAACACGTCTTTTATATCAAAGAGCTACCTAGTGCCTGTGTTTGCCAACACCCATCTCCCCAGAGGGACATTCATGCTATCAGTTTCCAGCCAGCACAAATGATGTCGTAGACACGTGACCTTATAGAAATACGCTGTGATTTTAATGAGATCAAGACCAACAGTGAGCTTCACTACGGTGGGGGAAAAAATAAAAAAACCAACACAGGAGACTCATGAAGAAGTTTACTTAGCTTACAGTCATGAAGGTTCATGCCCCAAATGACATATTGCAGCCCTGAAGGGCACTCACTGGTTCTGTTGCCTCCTGTTGGCTAAAATATAGTGGATGGTGGGTGATGATTGTGGGACCCCAGGAAGAGAAGATAGCTGTGTGGGGACCAATGGGTTTCTTTTCTAATAATAACCCTCTCATCAGAACTGCTGAAATGTCACTTGAGAAGCAGCGAAGGATCACCCAGAACATGCCAGCTCCAGGGGTTATGGACGTTCCCATGGGAGTTCCTTTCCTAAAGATTTCTTCACATCGCTGGAGAGCCACCCAGGGACTCAAACCTCCAACCATAACAGACCTGTGGGAGACACACAGCTCATACTCAAATCAGAGCAAAGAGCACATGTATTTCATAGCTGAATCTATCAAACCCAGACTTCTTCTCAAAGAATGCATGCCATGAATAGAATTCTTAATAATGATAGCAACTGTGACAATGGAGGGCTCAGATGGAGCAGCGGGAAGGAGAATAATATTTAGTTCCGTTTTTAATTAATTAAATCTATGATGCCTAGTAGGCATCTATGTGTTAATACCCAGCAGGCTGTGAGCTGGGCAGGGATAAATGACTCTAACATCTAAGTGGATGGGGACAGCTCTGGGGAAGGGAAGGATGGAACAGAGAAAGGTTAACTGTATGTCCTGGCTACCACCCCCACCATAGAGCTGCAGGCAGAAACTAGGAATTAGCCAAGGAGGCTAAGGGTGCGTCCGAGAGCTAGGAGGAAAAGAAAACAACAGAAGAAGCAGACTGCGTGAGGAAGACACAGCTCAGCTTCAAAGATGTGGGGGTGTCAAACAGTGGGGTGGCCTGGACCCTGGTGTGACTTCTAGTTAGAGCACAGAAATTTGAGTTTCAACCTCACGTTCTTTCAGAAAAGCTGCTTCTGTGTCAATTCTAAGAGAAAGTGTGATAGCAACGAGTTAAATATACCTTTCTGCAAAAGTCAGCCCACGGCGTCACAGCTACTAGCGTGAAACTTCCTACTCCACACAAGTGAGCGATTCAGCAAAGCTGCCAACGAGGTGACACTGTATTTGTGCTTTAGCTTGCTTCCCCTCCCCCTGCTCTCTGTGCCATAGAAGTGCTGGCAAGAACGGATAAAGTGACATAAATCATCCAATCATATATATATCCTAGAAGTGATCAAATACTGATCTCATCAGCGCTGACAAACAGGGCCCGGTTGCCACGTTCTCACTCTCCTCGGCACTCTGGACAATGGAAATGGAGTACTGACCTGCCTGTCATCATGAGTCCCCTTGATGACAGCTCTGAATAGGCCTCCGCAGCACACTGTGTAATTATCTGCATCACCCACCTCGTGACACTGTGCTCCGTTTGCAGAAGGGATCCAGAACAGGAGATGCCTCTGTCATCGATGGGCCCACTTTTGTCCACCTAAAACACTGAAGTACTCCAGGGAACGCTGACAGCATCCTCCCCTTATCCCCTATTTAGTGACGACAGCTGGAGCTGACCATGGAGGCGACACTTCCGAGGAAAGGGGCAGTGGCTCTGTGGCCTGGTTAGGATGGTGGCTGCCATAGTTCTGACCTTGTTGAACGAGGCACTGTACAATATTGAATGCTGCTCCCTAGGCAGGTAGCTGCGAGGGTGGTGTTTGCACAACAACGATAAAGGCCACCATGGGAATTGCAAATTCCATTTGGCTTCCAGCAGTCGGGCTTCCCTCTGGAGACAGAGAGGATTGGAGCTGCCAAGAAGCAGGGGGGGAGGGGCCCCACCCCACTCTTTGCATTGCTGAAAATTAGTATGGATTGACAAAATGAGATAGCACAGTTGTCTGGCAGATAGACGGTAATTGCAGTTGGGCCACCGGGGCTGGTCTAGCCCAGAGGGGGAAATTATCATTTTGATTATGTTCGGTTGGGGGGGGATCTATTTATGAGTCCAGGGTTCTTAGTTGAGTTAGGTGGAATATTTTTCTGGATGTAGAAAAACAAAATTTGGATATGAAAAAAGTAAATACAGGTCTGTTCTTTGACCCAGAGCGTTTCTAACCATTTCTGCTTGGTGAGCAACACAACGAGAAAAGGGTTGGTTTCCCGTTCTTTCACACCTGCTGTCTGGCAGAGGTTTCTCCTCTGCTTTGACAAAGAGAAGCCAAGTGTCCCTTGCACTGCTGCCCTGTCACAGCCGAGCCTCCCTTTCCTCATGCTTTCTGCAGCCCAACTGGCTCGCTAAGGTGACAAGGAATGAGGAAGTGAAAGGGCTACGCTGTGCAAAGGAGGTCCTGGCCCATAACAAGGCCGTGACACATGGAAAGAGACACCGAGTCACACTGGACTCAGGGTTCAGACAGCTCTGAGTTCAAATTCTGTCTGGGCCAAGGAGGAGACACACGGTCTTGGGTGAGTTACATAACCTTTGTTTCCTGATGCACAGAAGGAAGAGGTGGGCGGGGCGACCATGTCTTAGGATTTTAGTAAGGACAGAGGGAACTGTAACCACAGAAGCCAGCAAACTGACGTAATGATGTGTGTTTGCTTCCGGGACCTTGCAGGCACCATCAGAATGTAATCATAGGAGGGTGTGTCAGGCCTAGAGATATGTGTGCTGGCTTTAAATTCTTAAGTTAGTTCTTCTTAATGTTTAATCAAGAACAGCATTCAAGGAATGGATATTTCTCTATTATTTTTCCAAAACAATAAAAGAAAACCCATTTCTTCTATCTACTTCTATCAAGTAGACTGAGGAGTCTTAGGTTTAGGGACCCCACTAGACTCAGGTTGGATTTACCCTAAGGTTAGAGAAATTAAGCAATCTTGTATGGCCTGGCGAGTCCACCTCCCCCACTATAGTGTGTCAGTCCCAGTGGTCCTCACAAGCTTCTTCATGCAGCTTCTGTTTCCATTCTCTACCACTGCTGGTCTTCCTACCTGGGCTCCATGAAGTTCTCACCTAGTGCCAGGTGGAGTGACCCAGGTTTGTAATCCCATCGCTCTAGAAGCTAGGACACAAGGATCATGAGTTCAAAGCTCATTTGGCCCACATATTGATACTGTCTCCAAACAATCAAGCAAGTAAACCAACCAACCTTGGAGTTAACTTAGCAAAACAGAATCCCAAGTAAGAAGGCTAGGAGTAGAGTTCAGCGGGGGAGTGCTTGCCACACAGGCAAAGCCCTGGGTTGCATCCCTAGCAACACAAACACACACACATACACACAAGGCTAGTGTGTCCAGAAGGCCTGGGTTACATCCCTAGCAACACACACACACATACACACACACACACACAAGGCTAGTGGGTCCAGAAGGCCTAGGTTACATCCCTAGCAACACACACACACACACAAGGCTAGTGGGCCCAGAAGACCTGGGTTACATCCCTAGCAACACACACACACACACAGCCTAGTCCAGAAGACTGTGACTAGGGAAATCACACATAGAACACGTTTCGAAAGAAAGGAGCCAGAGGCTAGAAGCAGCCACTAGGCTCGTTTCCTACAGGGATCTGTGCAGGAGCAGAGCTTGGCCCTGAGGATTAGGAACTCAAAATGTCACAACTCCTTAGAGTCTAATAAGAGGCATAGACACAAAACATTGTCATGAATGCTGATGATCAAGGAAATAAGGGTGCATAGATGGGAGCCCCCACCAAGATGGGTTCTCCAAGGAAGTGAGGTTGAAGTTGCACAGGAGTCAGTCTGGCCAAGAGACGTGGTTTCCCCGCTGAAGGAATAGCAGCACGGATGGCAGACTGGCAGGGGAGACGATGAGGAGTCCATGGGCCTAAGGAAGGCAGTCCTGTTAGACAGTCCAAGGCACCTGGTAGATTTCTGGTAATGCTGAGCTGGGCAGAGTTGCACCCACAGGGCCCCTCCGAACCTTGCCTGCACCCCAGTTTGGCTATGAGCATGTTTTTAAGTTCCCTCAAAACCTCATGTTTACCCCCACAAAGGCCATTCTAATGTCCCCTTTGCAGCGGTTACTATAGCAACAAAATGAAATAACATGTAAGAATCACCCAGCATCTTCTGTGCTACCAAGTACTCAGCAAATGCGGGCTGTTATTAATATTAATGGGGATAACAAGAAGAAGGTCAAGTTTAGCCAGCAGGAATGAAGCTGCAGATGGAAGATGGTCCTAGGGATGGAACTCGGACAAATCTAGATCACAGGGAAAGCAGAAACGGAAATGAAAGCCATGAACTAAGCTGATACTAAAGATCTCCCCTCCCCCTCCCCCACGGCTTACCAGAATATGGACAAGAAAGCTCCAATCGACTCACTGACGTGGAGCTCAAGAACAGGCAGGTTGGTGCATCAGTGTGTCCCACTGCAGGGATGCCATTCATATTCCGGGTCGGGAAATTGTGCAGCGCTGACCCTCCCGCTAGGACCATCAACACTTCTGGTCTTAGCCACCACATTCCAGTGCTGCCTCTCTCGCTGCAGTAACAGTTTCCTGAGCATCCTTCAGGTGTACTGTTGCATATCTTTGGGGACCACTGCACTTGCATATTTAACAGTGGGTACTTAGAGTCCGAGCGAGCCCTTTATTCAAGGAGGGCTGGAACTCTCAGCCTTGCAGGTTTAGAAGAGGATGGTGAATAGCACGGCGAAGCTCTCACAAAGGTGAGCGCCCTGGCACACATCCGCACCACACACTGCGTGGTGTGTGTATTTGCTTGTGCCTTTTTACCACATATTCACCTTCAAGGCATAGACAATGCCAGGAAGGTGAGGTCTCATCTCTGGCATAGGAATGGGCCAAATGCAGATCTCTGAAGAAGGGGGCAGAAGTTGGTGCAAATTATGCAAATGACATAAGTATGGTGCCTCAAAAAAGTGTCAGTAGATTAAGTCCTTAGGCCATTTTGCTGAGTCAGCCGGGCAGCAGTCTCGGGGAAAAGAGACCCACGGCTAAGATTTCACAACACTGTGCGAAAACGATCCGAGCAGATTGAATTTTGTCTTCTCGGGACTCCTACTGGGTCA
This sequence comes from Ondatra zibethicus, assembly GCA_004026605.1. Taxonomy (NCBI): domain Eukaryota; kingdom Metazoa; phylum Chordata; class Mammalia; order Rodentia; family Cricetidae; genus Ondatra; species Ondatra zibethicus. Next base: position 57,616 of record PVIU01005457.1, on the reverse strand, counting down.
CTGAAACTGCATCTCTCCAGAGATGTGTCCCCCCTGCCGTCCTCTATATGGGAGATGCCATAACATATGACATCACAGAGAGACACAAGGCCTGGGGAGGGATCAACGGGCCTTAAGTTCCAGTCCAGAATCCCATTCTCCTTCCCTCTTTGTGTCCAAATTGAGGCCACAGCCAGGCCAGTGCAGAGGTGGAAATCTCTGGGGCTGCAGGTTCATCCAACATGGAAACATCAAGGTGGCTCAGTAGACAAAGTACTTGCTAGCCAAGACTGCAGATCTGCTCCAAAGCCTCCTGCCCACTCAGTGCCTTTTATCAGGTCTATAGGTAAAGGGTTCTGTGATAGGCAGCTTCTGAGCCTGCCTTCCCTTTCAAAAGACAGCAGCCCCAGCTGGCCAGCCCTCGGGCCCTTTTCAGCATATGTCCCTCATGTGTCACTAAACAAAGTGGCCTGGATGGGAAGGGAACCATTCCATCCTCTGTTTCTGATTCCTGACCCCTGGTCACCATCAGGAAGGGCGGCTGTTTTAATTTCACAGCAGCGGAAGGATGTAAATTTTGAAAAGGATTTTGAGTTAGTCAGAATGGACCAGACTCCTGGAATTCTGCCAAAAACCCAGTGATAAGTACGGAGAATTGAGGTAAAATGACTGAGCCACATAACCCCACAGGGTTGTGCGCTAAAGAAACAGTGCACGGTGTTTGCAGACCGGCTGACAGTGGACAGCTCTGCCTGCGATGCTGGGGTTACAGGTGTGTGCCAGCACACCCGGCTCAAAATGCTGTAAGCATATAAATATGATAAGAAGCAGTAGCAGCATGTCCTGTATTACCAAACCTTTGTTATCTTCTCATACTAGAGACAAGCCACCCAGTGTGATATACAAATTATTGATGGGTGCTCCAAAAACAATTAAATGAGAGGGAAAGAAAAAAGAAAGAACAGTTTTCAAAAAAAAAAAAGATGCACAAATCACAAAAGAATGAAGTTGGTTCCCCTTTCTCAGGCCTGAGCTTAACCACTAAACTTAACCACTTAGCGACAGAAGGTACGGGAGGAAGTTTCTGTGACCACGGACGGAGCAGTCTTCTTAGATGGCACACCCAAAGAACATGCAACAAAAGAAATAAATCAATAAACTGTATTTCATCAAAAATAATGCATTTTATACTTCAAAGCATACAACAAGAAAGGGAGAAGATGGGGCAGTGAATTGCTCAGTAGGTAAAGCACTTGCTACCCAAGTCTGCAGACCTGAGTTCGATCCCCCCAACCCACACTGAGATGGAAGGAGAGAACCAAGTGCACAGACTTGTCCTCTGATCTCCACAAGTGCACCATAGTGTGTGCCTCCATGCATCATGTGGACACAAATACATTTCTTAAAGAAAGCACAGAACGGTCAAGATATTTATAAGTTAAATACCTGACAGATTTGCATTTAGAGTCTAAAAAGAACTTAGTAATAAAATGACAGATAATGCAATTAAAATAGTGATGCCAGGATTTGAATAGATACTTCTCCAAAGACCATTAATAAAGACATAAAAGATGCTTCATTTACCAACTATTAAAAAGCACAAACCAAACCCACAATAAGGTAACACACGACACATACCAGAGTCTGTGAGGTACCACATGACATATACTGGAGTCTGTGAGGAGTAACAGACAGTACAGGTTAGCAAAGATGTGGAAAACTGGGAACCCCCCCCGTACAATGATGGGAAGACTATACAGCAGCACAGAAGCCTTCGAGAACAGCACCCTGGATATCTTATCACCCCAAATTCTACTCCAATGGATACAAAAACATATGTTCCCAAACAACTTTCCAATGTGCCGAGAAAACCACTCGTCTAAAAAATTACTTAATTATTAATAGACAAATTCCATAAAAAACCTTGTACACACCTGTAATACCCACATTGGAAAAGCCCCCCCTTTCTGTCAGATGAGAAAGCAATGGAAATCTATCAACTAGAAAACTATGCTACCACCAAAATAGAATGAAGTACTGATACATACCACAAATGGTTCAGCTCTGAAAAAATGTCAAAAGTACAAGACATCAGACACAAAACATCACACATTATATGACGCCACTGATGTGGAACGCCAAGAGGAAGCTCTATAGGACTGGGAAGTGGTTTCCCAGGGTCGAGGTGAGGGAGACTATTGGGAATGACAAGTGACTGGACTGGGCACAGGCTCTTGCCTTAAAGATGTGTGTTTAGTTTGAGTGCAGCTATTGTAACTTCATACAACATGGATGGATCGACCTGCAGGTTGGTTATATACAGGGAACTTCAAGCCAATTGCAAATGTCTTCCAATGTCCATTCCCTGCCCAGCTGCCCAGCTCTGCCTTTTCAAGTGTTGTTGCTGTCCTTCGTTCTTGCCAGGCATTGGACATACATATGGGGTCCAGGGATGAGGCATTCGTATCCCAGCATCTCAGGTCAAGGCATGGTGACCTCCATTCCAGATGAGCAGCACCATGGCATGTTTGGTAGAAGGCAGTGGGAAGGATGAGTGACTGGGGAGGCTGGGGTGGAAGGTGAGGAGGTGGAAGGGGACCCAGGTACCCATTAAGTCCGGCTTAGAAGTTGCAATCTCTTAGGGTCTCCTGTCACGGCGGGTTAACACAACAGACTTGTAAAACGGGATGGTTGACCTCTCACTCTCAGCCACAGTCCTCTGCTAGGGTGTAGACTGTTGTTTGGACTGGTGCCTGGTAGGAAAGGGATTCTGACAGTGGGTGGGTGTCTGTGCAGTTTGCACATGCCCTTCATTCCCATGCTGAGATATTGTGACAAGAACACCAACCGAAAAGCTATCATAAAGAGAGATAGCACATCGAAGAGAGAAGACAGTTTTCAACATTTGACATATCACCGCCTTCACGGATGCCCTTCACTATGCCTCAAATACGGGGACTTGAATTTTTCTTTCATGGAGAGTACATGGTGCCACTTCAAAGGATGCCAGAGATGATGGTGTGGACGGTATCTAGAACTTCACAGTGGACATCATAAAGAACCAAATATAACAGCCCTGCCACAGGGACTCTTGTCTGAGTTAACTCTAGGGGACCTTTGGACTTCCAGCTTGAAGACTTGGGAATCTGGAAACTTCTTCAATTTATGAGGACAGTTCTAGGGCAGACTTACTTATTCTAAAGGGAAACAAGAAGACTAACAATGAAAGACCTTGGCAGGGAATGATGTGGACACGTCCTAGAGAAGAATGAAGACTTTCTGTCCTCCCCCCATCCCCAGGTCTCTGTTGCACATCAGTTTCTCCTGGCTTTTCTTTCGTTTCCCAAGCACCAGAGATGGGGACTATGAAGTGAGTAACATATGTAGTACTTACAATGAGCTAAGTGCTGTGTGTGCACCTTGATCCACAGGAGCTCTGTTCAGAAGTCAAATAGCCTAGGCCCACTGCAGGGCAGCTGTGACCTTGAGAAAATGATTGCACCCAGTTTATCTACAAAATGGGAGGAGCTGAAGCGCAATGCAGATGGCTTTGCAAATATCCAATGAGTTAATACACATAGATCACAGGATGCTACCACGCAAGGAAGCATTTTATAAGCCACCATCTATTGTAAGTTTTGAAGAGCTTTTTTGTTTGGTTTAATCTTACTGCTTAATAAGAAAGCTAATTCACATTTCTCACAAGTTGCATCTCACTAATGCTTACCTTTAAGACTAGTCTCCCCAGACTTAGTCTTTTTTCTACTTCAGCCTCCTTGCAGGAGCCCCTAATCCAACCTAGTCCCATTCCCTGGGGACTCTGATCCTTGGTTCCCCTAGCTGCTCCCTAACCGTGCTGCTCAGCCTTCCTTCTATCCCACCTTGCTTCTTTGTGTCAGCGGCCTAGATACAGAAATATTTTCCCAGGGACCCCCCCCCCCCCCGCCGTGGCCACACTGGGCAGGGAACTCAGACCTTCCTCCATTCCTTGGTGTCAGCTGTGACCCTCAGAAGCATCCTCTATCAGAAAACCCACTGTCACTACACTTGGTTAGTATGCAGAGTGGGCAACAGCAACCAAAGAACAACACCCAACCAACAAAGATAAGACCAGATATGTCTGCCAAAAGCACCTCAAACATCATAACTCCAGATGCCTAGATGCCAGCACAGAAAGACAAACATGAACAGCTGAGACAATGTGCCTCTTCCAGTTGACCGTAACCCTGTTAGAATGGGCTCTGAGAAACGCAATCTAGCTGAAGCACAAAACAAGGACTTCAAACTAGCAGTTATAAATACTTTCAAGGACCTTAAAGAGGCTATGCATAAATGTCTTAACGAAGACCATGAAAATACAAAAAGTTGAGTGAAATATTGAGAATGCTTCAAGACATAAAAGTAGAAATAAAATCAGTAGCGAAAATCCAAACTGAAATAAAACTGAACATGAAAATCTTAGGAGGACAAACAGAAATCTCAGCAACAGATCATAAGTCATGATTGAGACAAGGTGGAAGAAACAGATTGCTCAAAGAAATGCCAAATCCAAGGACGAATAGCAGGAATTCTGGAAGTGTGAAAAGATGGAATCTAGGAATAACAGGGCTAGAGGAAGGAGAAGAAACCCAGTTCAAAGGCACGGGAAATATTTTTAACAAAATCATAGAAGAAAACTTCCCCAATCTAAAAGAGGTGGCTACCTAAGTACAAGAAGCACACAGAACACCAAATAGACTGGACTAGAAAAGAAAATGCTCACGACACATAATAATCAAAACACTAGATGCACTGAGAAAGAAAGGATATTCAAAGCTGCAAGGGGAAAAAAAACAGGAACCGTATTAAAGCAGACCCATTAGAGTAACAACTGACATAGAAGCCTGAATTTTATGGGCATAACCACTTTCTCATGGGGTTTAAGGCCAACTCAATGGGATGGAACCCATATCTGACACTGCTAACGTGGCAAGGACCTGAGACTGGACAGGATACAGTTCTAGAGGGAAACTTACTATTCTTATTCTGCTAGGAGCACAGCAGTAAATGACTCCCAATGACACACTGCTGTATCCCTAGACCAATACCTCACTCAGCCCTCATCAGACAAGCTTCCTCTCATAGTAGATGGGAATGAACCCAGAGACCCGCAACTGGACAATGGGCAGAGAGTGAGAGACTTTGGAGCCCTGGGGCCTAAAGAATGTCTTCATCTTCCCACAGGGCTCAGGGGTCTAAGCAGAAGAAGAGATGGAAAGATTATAAGAGCCAGAGGTGATGGAAGACGTCAGGCAAATGGTGTCTTCCAGACACAGTAGGACTGATACACACATGAACTCACAGATAATGTGGCAGCCCATAGAGGACCTGAGCAGGTCCCATGCCCAGGAGTCGCTGGCCAACAGAAAATGAACTCAGTGCTATTTTTGTGGACTTTTTGTTTCATTTTGCTTTGTCTTACATTTCTTTTTTGTCTTTATTGGTCTTTCACTTGCTTGTTTTTATTTTTTGTTTGTGGATTTCTTGGGGGAGTGTTGTTTCTTGTTTTGTTTTCTTTTGTTTGGCTGAATTTTTAAAAAGAGAATAGGAGAAAAGGAACATTAAGCTGGGTGGGAAGGGAAGTAGGGAGGGTTGGGGAGGGATTGGGGGAGGGAAAACATGATCAAATATATGAAACAAAATTCAATTAAAAAGAAAGAAAAAGTATAGTTAAATGTTGTAGTTTAGTAATTAAGGAACTCAATTGATTATAGCAGGAATGCAGAAGCCTTCAGTAAGGATGTCTGGAGATGTTGCTTAAGTAGCTTAGGCCATCATTTTGTTTCTAAGACAGGATTTCACACTGTAGCCCACACTGGCCTTGAAACTTGACCCTCTTGCCTCGGCTGTGATTACAGATTCTTGCTACCATGCATTAGAGTTAAATACATTTATTTACTTATTCATGAAAATTATCTATGAATCATTTAAGTACCAAAACACCATTCCAGGAGCCCCACAAGTTAAGAAATGTTGCTTTCAATCCATGAGGTCCTGCTTGGGTTGGTCCCGCAAACCTGACTTCAGTGGTGAGGGAATGAAGAAAGGACAGACACACAGACATGTGCGTCAGAAAGCTGGAGCCGGGCAGGCCATGCACTAGTCTGATGGAGCAGCACCTTCTGTGCGAAGCCTGGGAGCTCAGCATGCTTTTTATGTACAGCATAGGGCAAGGGGTTAGCTGGTCTCTATAGGCAAGAAACCTCAGGCTGTGAGAACCTGGGAGAAGGAAGCTGCCACTGCTAGTTTTTACATACACTGCCAACATCCACACCTGATGGAAGGAAGGCCTGCCATCCCTCTGAGCCTCATCCAGTGGAGGAGCTTTGCCAGTTCCCATGAGTCTGAGGCCTTGGGTTCTTAACATGGCTGTGCCCATGTCCAACAATGCATATTCACTCAGGGCTTCCTCTGCTCTTCGAGGGTGGGAAAATTCTCATTTTGAGAGTCTACATCTACTATCAAAAACCTACTATCGTCACAGGCTGTGTTCATTTAGATCACTGCTCTGTCTCCGAGCGGAAGTTCTGCCTCTGACAACCTATTTCCTGCAGGAATGACAACACAGACGGTTTCTGTGCCACACATGTTCTGTGCCAGTGCCAGGTTCTTTCACTACATGACCTCACTTGTCCCCACTACACCTTTGCATGATCGATTCTTATCTTGGTTTATTGGATGTTCATCTCTAATGCTGGGACGTGGGCAGGGCTGGGATTTGAGCCCATGTCCCCCTGATATCAGGAACTTTCTTCCCTGTGAGTGCAGAAATGAAAATGGAGTTCTAGAATATGAACACCGGGTAGAAGCTTTAACTGAGTGGAGAAAGGAGCTGAAGAAAAGGAGCCAGAATGGATGGTGGGAGATAGAGTCTGCCTACTACCGACAGACAATGGAACAGACTTTTACCAGTAAAAACAAACTTTTACTTTGTTACTCATGAGAAATATATATAACATATATTACATATATACATACATATAAACCAATGAAATATATATACATATATTTTTTCATTAGCATATATTCAGCTAATAGGGTGCTGAGTTCTATGAGGTCGTTATTTTCATACAATTGTTTGTGTACTGGGAGCTTCCTTCCCCGCTGTAGCTTCCATTTTCTTCCCCCCTTAGTCCTGTTTGTTCCCCTGGATGGTTTCATTTCTTCTTTCATGTCATATATACAAATTTGATTTTATAGATCTCACCAAATGAGAGAACACATGCAATACTTGGTTTTCTGAGACTGACTCAATTTGCTTAATATGATGATCCGCAGTTGTGTCCATTTTCTTGCAAATAACATTGTTCTGTCCTTCTTGATGGCTACAGACAAGAAAATCCACTGTGTACATACACCACACTTTTTCTTAGAAAATGATGCTTTGTAAAGAAATTGCTTCCTTGTGGCTTAAGGATATTTTCCTGTGTAAGATACAGATCAGTGGCCTGCTTGTCCTTGGAGACATCCTTCACGACCCTGCTGCACCTGGTGATTTTTGTTTTTTCTTTTTTCTTGTGATGAGAAGATAAGGGGCAGGCTCATTCCATACGCTGTTGATAAGAAAGGAGAAAATCTCCTGGCGGATAACAGGTTTTGTGGAGCAAGGGGCATGAGAGGGCATCTCTTGTCCCCATGAGGGCCACATTTCTATTTCACAACCGCCGAATCCACTTTTTTTTTTTTTTTTTTACTAGTTCTTGCTGTCTCTGTCACCAGGCTCTGGTTCTTCCTCTTCCCTTCCCTGCAAACAGTCTGATGTTCTGTTAATTCCTGCCATGACTGCTGCCTGGAGTTCTGCTCAGACCATTTGCATGATCATTGCTCCTTTCCGCAGTCTCCTCTCAGTTAGTTAGTAGCTTCCTCTCTTCCTAAGAGTCTATTTCTATTCTATTTCCGCATTTTTGTAGGAACATACAATGCCTTGGTAATCAAATCCAAAGTTCTGACTTGGGCTGTGTGAATCTTTAGAATCATTTACCCTCTGCTACGGAGTCAGAGGTGGCCTGACCGTGCACAAAGAGTGTACTAAGTTGGGAACTTGTTCCCCAAGATGGCTGTATCTGGAGGAGGTGACTCCTTTAAGGTGCGGGCCTAGTGTGAGATCCTTAGACCATGGGAAGCATCTTCTGAAAAATCACTAGAGCCCCTTTTACTTCCCTCTAAAAATGTGTACTAAATAAATGTTTTCTTTATGAAGAACTTTCATTACAGTAATGAAAATCTGGCTACAGACTAGAATCACTTGGTGAGCTTCAAAAACTCCTCTTGCAGCTCTCAGCCTGGTTTGGACCAGACAAAGGCTGCTTCCAGCCTCGAACACAGGAAGCCGCTCCTTGCGCTGAGCAGAGGTAAATGCAAAGACCCGTGGCTGCACAAATTGCTGAAAGTGAAGCACGGCTGAGGATTCACTCCCTAATCAAGACATTTATACCACCCACTTTAAGGTCCGGGGGACACTGTAGACGAGGAGGGTGGAGAGGACATAAGAGCTGAAAGATAGGAAGAAGGGCTGCGAAACGCCACCTTCTAAACACGTCATGGCCACGGAAACCACAGAATCACAGCAGCCATGTACACTGGCACGGGGTCCCTCTGAAAGGGACACACCAGATCCTACCATGGACTGCTGAACTATTGCCTACCAACATATGCCGAGAAAGGGGGAGAATTATATCTGGTTGAATACCCACTAGAGAGCCTACCGGGTTCTCATGGTTTGGTGAGCTCCAAACTCACATTCATAAACATAGCCCTCGTGTTTGTGGGGCACTAACCAGAGCAACTAGTATAAAGAGATGTGGAGGGAATCAGAGGGCTATTAGAGGTCGCAGAGAAAAAGAAAGGAAGGACCCAAACATATGGTGTGCATGTACGAAACCGTGAAAGAACAAAAGTTGCTGTTAGTAAAAATCTTATTGCAAGGACCACATTCTGGGCTAGATAAGTCAGAGACCCTAGGGGTGGGATTCAGGCTGAGTCCCTACAGGTGGGACCTAGGCTCTAATGTTTCTTAGGCCTCTCTGTGATCCCAGTGTGCACTCAAGACTGAGAAAACACTAAAGTAAACCAGTTAATCCCCAAACACCAACTCCCTCCTAATTACCGGGCTCATCTTTTATTGCTCTTTGCATCTCCCACCTCTGCCCACAGCTGTAATCTCATTGCTGAGATTTTGTCCAGGAGAATGCTTTCTTCTTCCCATGGCTAATTTGGATCTCCTAACCTGTCAGACCTTGCCTCACCGCAGCCCATTCCAGAAAGACTTCCTTGAATGTGCTGACCTCTGAACAAGCCTGGATCTGAATACGCATTTACAGCGCAGGCACTCAGGCGCACAATAATGCATTTCGTGCTCCCTTGCTGATTTCTAAGCATCGACCCACAGTCTCTCGGATGCTGTAAAATGTTGGTGCCAGGAGAGTTTCCTGTGTGCTGGATTCTGCCCGCGCTCCCGCGTCTGACTTCTCAGCAGCGCTCACTCTCTCATATCTAATTTATGCTCCTGTCTCTCGGTTTGATTTTGTCTGCTCGCTCTTGTCCTGCTGCTGCTGATTCCAACACAGACCCTTCCTTTTCACTCCCGCACGCTCTCGCTGTTGCTCCACATTCTTTCCTCCTCACTCTGGCAGATGTCGACTTCATCCACCTGTCAAAGCCCTCTTCTCTCCCAGGTTGTCTGTGATATTTCTCTCGTCAGACAAAACTAAGGGTGCTTCCTTCACATTCGCTCTGCGTTCAGCTTATCCCAGTCACTTAGAGTTTGTGGCAATGTAGCAGAGTTCATGGTCTCCACATATCTTAAATAATCTATACCGCGGTAAGGGCACACAGGTAATTCAACATGAAGCGGGACTTCCAGCACTGTCTTATGAGGAGATGAAAAACCAAGGGCTGCTGATAGGAAAGACCATTTTCTGCATTCACATCATTAATTGGCAACTGACCTTTAATCAGCCCCAGCCCTGGGTATCTGCTGTCTTGTATACATGTGCTTTGGGTGGGGGTGCCAGCTTTCTTCTAATAAAATTGCATTACATGAACTGGTGAACAGGCAAAGTGTGCAAAACATGTTGCTCTATTTGAAAGTTGTCAGTGGTCAGAGATAAAAAGACCTTCGGATGGCAGAGCAGAGCAGACCAGAAAACCCAATGCCTTGAGCAGCCGCCCAAAGCTGCAGCTTTTTCCCTCAAAGTTCCAGATGCAAAATAACCTCGCAATCCCTCATTTTAAAATAGCGCCCACAGAAGCTGTGCCGGATAAGAATCCCACACTCGTAAGGGATCTTATCACCAGGCGTTCTGGATCCCTCCTCTGAGAACAAGACTCTCTGTGGCGAGAAGCAAGAAGTCAATTTCACATTTCAAAATTAAATTGAAGCATGCTTGCTGCTATAAAAGTTGATGAGCTGAGTTTTCTAATCTTGAAATTGCCATTCTCCCGTCTCTATGGGAACACATCACAATGAAGACATGGCGTGGAGAGAAAAAGTGTGCAGCATGAGTATGTAATTCTTTGGATAATCTCCTTATCAGAAACTAAAAGTTACCCAACAGTGCCTCACCAATTGCACCATTGTGACTAAAACCTCAGCTTTATTCTACAGCTTCCTTCAAAGAACCTAGATAGAACCTCAAGCTCAGGTCACATAGATGAGCAAGCAGATTGTAGTCAAGGTTTCAGAACATAGCCCCATCAACCCACTCAATCACTGCCCCCACTCAGCCAAAGGCCATCAAAATTAAAGCCTTGGTTTTAACTCAACAAGCATTCCTTCTGTATCGTTTGTTATGATTTTCTGTAACATTCTTTTGGATTTTACCAAGTTACTCAACTGACAAATCTCCAATGACCAAGATATGTGTTCACTAACTGAAATAGAGTTCAACTGGCACAGGGTGGGAACATGAGGACAGGCAGGGTACACAACTCCTGACAGAGATGATATTTGTGTGTGTTTTGGAAAATGAGTACATTTTGCATAGGTGGATAGGAAGGAAGCCATAGGCAACAGCTTGGGATGGGTAGGAAGGACTCGTTCACTGTAGATGGAACAACTGGTCTACATACCAGCGTGTGTTGAATTGTATCTCCTCTCCAAATTCAAAGCGTTACACTAACCATCAGTGCTCACAGTGTGATCTTACTTAGATTTGTACCTTTTGAAGGGGTGACTAAGTTGAAACAAGACCATTAGGATGGGTCCTGGATGAATAGTACCATTCGAAGAAAATGCTAGGGATCTGTGCGCAGAGAGGAGAGCTGTAATTGGCCACCAGAGAAGCAACAGGTGGCAACTGAAGTTCCTTCCAGGTGTCAGTCCACCAGAAGGGAATCCTCTGATTGACCAATCTCATTTAGGCAAGGCCAAAGAACTGCAGACCCTAGAATGTCTTTTGCTTCTGCTGTGTCATTACATGTTTGCTGTGGCTCTCTTTCTCTGCTATCTAGCATGGTGTGGGTGGACGTGGGGAGATCTCCACTGCCTGTAATATAGTGTGTTTATCTCTTGGAAGCATCCCATTCTACTGGAATTTTTACCTGTGGATTATCAAGAAGACGACCCCTCCCTAAGCTGTACTATCTAATTTGGTAATAAAAATGATAGCCTATATAGAGTTTTGATGAATAAAAATGAATAAAATAAAATGAATAAAAATAAATAAAAATAAACAAGGATATGTTTTAGCCAGGGTCTATGGAGATGCATGTATTGTAGCTCAAGTTAATGACTGACAATTGAGTCCCAATAGCCCAGCTAGTTTAAGTTCTTTTAACCTTAATGTCAGGAGATATGTTCACAGGTCTCAGAGTGCATCACAGCTAAAACAAAGCTTTGAAAATAAAGAAGTTAGACTAAAATGTTTTTGTTAAATAGCTTTGAGGTGAAAAATGCAAGACAACCTAAAGTTTTAGAAAGGCACATAGTTGAATATGGAACTCTTTAAGGTCAGGGAACAAGAACAAAGCAACCAATTATTACTGGCTGACATACTCTCCTTACTAAGTTTGGTTGATGACCGAAGGTGACAATTAATTCCTTATACATATTTCTTCCCTCAATCTCATATATATATAGCTTTTGATGAATGGATATGTTCCCCAAAGATTTAAAGTAGAGCTGAGTGATTCTTTTTCATATATAAAGGTTTAGGTTTGTGATTCCTTCTAAGATTACTTTTCAAGGTAAGTAATAAAATAATTGGCCCTTTCTTTGTTACTGCAAAATGCAGCCTGCCAGTAAGAGACCTGACAACGTCACCTCGCTTGCCACATGGTTGATCTATAACAAATTGCTTGGGTATAAATGTATGTGGGTTCTTGGGATAATTTGTTTTTCACTTGTAATACATATAATATTTAATCATGTGAGGGAGATGAAAACCATGTTTTTACCTATAATCATTCACTTGAAAATGGAATGCAACTGTTTTGACTCTTGTACTGCCTGGAAGATTCTTATATATAAAAGGGGGGTATAAAAGCTGTGGGAAAACATGAGAGAGAAAGAATAAAGAGAAAGAGAATAAAGAAGGAAACCATCAAGAGAGTTTTGGGAGGGTCTTTTTCCCTAACCCCCCTCAGATAGAAAAGTTTAGCCTTCCCAACTCTGTGGATTCCTATCAAAGCCCTGTGCTGCTGGAGCCTGGCCCCCTAGACAGCGATAGAGAACCCTGTGAAAGAGAGCAAGGCAAGACTACCTGCAAGATAAGTGGAGATCCTTGAAGCAGCCAGTGCTGCTGATACCTTGATTGTGAAATTCCAGTCTTCCGAAGGCTGCAAAACCTATTGTTGCTGATCATGACACACAATCTGAGGTATTTTGCTATGGCAACCCCCAAAATGACCATGACTGCCAAACAACCATTTCTCAATCTCCTTTCCCTGCCTAGCAGAGCCCACTGACCACCACGAGTCAATTGCCTATGCAGTTGAGCAGAGACAACAACCCTCAACATAGAAAGGGATTTGTTTTCCTTGCTTCCTTCCTTGCTTCCTTCCTTCCTTCCTCCCTTCCTCCTTCTTTTTGTCTCTCTCTCTTTCTTCCTTCCTCTCTCCCTCCTTTCCTTCCTTCCTTTTTATTCTAGCATCACTGTCTGTTGGGATAATTTATATAAAAACCCTTGATATGACAACAAAAAATGGTACTAGAAATGATTCACAATTGTTTCACGATAATCTGCCAGGCTTTCTGGTAAATCTTTTGCTGTGTTATCTCTTTTAATCTTAATTCTTAACTTTCAATCTTAATTCACATTCTCTTTTAATTTACAACACTAGGACTTTTTAAAAGATTTCATTTTTAATTATATATATGCAGGTGCTCCCAAGAGGCCAGAGGCATCAGATCCTTTGCAGTTGGAGTAACAGGCAATTGTGAGTCACCCAAGGTGGGTGCTTAGAACCAAACTTGGTCTTCTGCAAGAAAGGTATGGGCTCTTAACCACTAAGCCATGTCTTGATCCCCTCAAGTAGGAAATTTTGTCATTTGTTTCACAAATGACGAAACTGGAACACACAGAAATATAGACAGTGGCTCGGGTCACATAGCTGTTACAGGAAACTGAGCCCGAGTCTGTGCTACTGAATTCTGTTCTCCAGACTAAACGGAAGTCCCGTTAGTGCATGTGTGTCTGTGCATGAGAGAGAAGGTGTAGGGGTGAGGCTGTTAATACACCAGGGCTCAGTCGCTTCAGGGGTCTGAGGAATGTGAGAATGAAAGTCCTTTAATCTAGACAGTCTCCAGGGCAATGATTTGCTAAGAGGGGCCAACAGAGAGGGTATCCAGATGGGCCTTGAGGAGCAAAAGGAAGGATGCAATATTATAAACAATGCAGCATTTTGTTTCATTATTTTGACTTGTCTTTAATTATTCTCGTTTCTTTGAATTTAATTGTTATAAATATGTTAATGATCATGTCATACATCCATGAACAAGTATGGGCGATAAAACATGATGAGAATACTGACTGAGCAGCTCTTAAAAAGTGTGAATCTTAACCTTCCTGGTTGTGAGATCTGCTTATTGCCTGCTCATTTCCAGCAATCTCTGTTTCCCTTCCTAACTTTAGATGATTCAGCAAGTCACACGTCCTAATTTACAACAGTCGGGAAGATGGGCGCTCGCATGGCATGTCATCAGTGGCTCCCAGTGGGGTGCAATCCTCTTTGTGTGCAGGCACATATGCATGTGCCTACCTGATTTCATCTTCACCAAGCTCCTGCCACACACTGGGTAGCACCTCACCTCTTCAAGGGGCTTTTCTGAGCTTGTAGCCGGAGAGAAGCGGCTGTCCTGTCCTCTCACTGCACAGGGACATTGCTAACGGAACTCACATCAATCAATAACAACTCATTTGATTCCCCGATGCCTCTGTGAACACAGGGTGCAAGCCCTGGCAGGACAGGGCTCGGCATGCCGTAGACACTCAGTGAATAGTTGCCCAACTCCGGCAAACAAAGCCCACTCTACTTGGTTACTTTCCAATGCAGAATCTGGAAAAATGTGTCTACCTTCCCAGCTTTCCAGAAAGATTCTGGGGGGAAACTCATCTTCTGGCTTTTAGAAAGCTATCTGACAAGAAAGCCACATGAGTGTCTGATGCTGGGAGCCACTGCAGCCCTTTGGTGATGATGAGTGAGTGAAGAGACCTCAGAATGAGATCCTTGTTCTTCCAGCCATTTAACCCTTCCCAGAATCACCTCCCTCCAGCTGTTAAAACCTCAGTAAGATTCTCTACTCAGAGCATTCCTTAATATCAGTGGACATTTTGAAATCAATAAAACCTGGTTTCTGACTTTTCAGATGACTCTAAAGAAGCAGACTGCCTGGTTAAATATAAAACACCAGATTAAATACAGGACTTGAAAGAAATGAAGTCAAAGCTGTGCCTGTTGGGGAGTTAGATAGTTTCATTTAAACAAACAGAAACAAACAAACAAGAAAAAAAAAAAACCTTGTGTTTTTTTTTCTAAAACTCATTTTTAACTGTGAGTCCTCCATTTGTGTTTGCTCAGCTCTCCCTGGACCCAGAGTAACAAACACCTTTTAAAAGCAGCAGAAAGGACTCTTGACTTAGCAAACAAACCCCTCCCAGGATGAGATAACACAATAATAACAGCTTGGGTCCCCCAGGCCTGCACGGTTTTCAGAGAGAACTTGCAGCCATGACTCATTCCCCAAACAGCTTCAGGCTTCCACCTGCAAACAGCTTCTCCACTCTAACAAGCTCTCTGCCCGAGGTAGGAAGGGTAGGGCTCGGGACCTAACGCTTCAGCTACCTGGATCTTTACAGAGAGGTAAAACTTGAACACAGAGCCAAATCATCACAGGGTTTATGGAAATCACAGAATGCTCAGGTGAGAACCTGCCAAAACATGAGGAAGGCGGAGGGACACGCATTTCTTACAATGGCCCAGGCGCCACTGATGCTTGCTAGTCCTGGAACCATTGAGTGCTGGAATCCACTGCTTTACGTTGCACCAACTAAGGTGTATTTAATTTCTGTTTTTTTCTTAGCAAGACAAAAATTAACAAACACCTACCTTCTTTCAAAAAAGCAGAAACACCTAGGTGGCATGTTAAATTGGGCACTGCAGTATTGCTTGTACAGGAAAGAAACAGAAACAATCTAAGAGTTCACAGATAGGAGGATGGATGAACAAAAGGAGCTGTCGTTTTTGTTGATATTAACTGCAAAGATTAAGTAACCAAGCCCTGTGTGTCTCTGAGTTGTCCCATTTGGAGTCAGCAGTTAAATGAATACACACAGAAACAGTTTAGGCTGAACATGTCACCTTGTGCTCTTAGCATGCATGGGTCACTCTATTCTTTTAATCCACCAGTTCTCATTCGTAGTTGTGGAGCTGGGCAAAGAAGTGGGGGTTTTAAATAAAGTGTGGGGAATACAGAAGCATGTGGGGGTGTGTGCATCTGGGAGTATTCTCGCAGTGCGTGAAGAATTCTGAACAGGCTGCTGGGAACTTACTGGTCAGTATTCCCAGGACTTTCATCTCTTAAGTCCAGTTTCCTTCAGGTCTTGAAATCTGACTCTTTGGAAGAGAAGTCCGAAAAAGGCTGTCTTTATCCAGGCAGCACCTCGTCCCTTTCCTCTCTCTCACCTTACCTCCATCATCCTCTCAGAGTGACTATCTAACAGCCAGAGAGACGCCCTAGACCCCAGGAGAAGCAGCCCATGGGAGAGCAGTCCTGTGTGGCTGCCAAACCTCAAGCAGCAGGCGTGAGGGAGGAGGGTGGTATGTGAAGAAAAGACAGAGAGCTATTTATTTGCCAAGTCTCTGACTGGTAATTTCACTGTCTACATAAACAGTGGCCGAGAACACTAAAAACAAACAGAGCTATACTTCTTGGTTCATATTCTTGGGACGTTCCTGCATGCGTGAGACCTAGAAGTCCTTCGGGGTCCTCCCAGAAGTTGTTGCTGCAGCCACCCTCAGACGTGCAACCAACGGGCATTCCCGATCCTCATTGCATTCTCAGCCATTGCCCTACTGCCTCTCCTCTGCTTAGATGGTTTCTCTAGTTATGTCAGAATGAAGAGCAACTATTTGGTTTCTGTTTCCCTTTTCAGAAACATAAATGCTGTAGAACACTACAAAGAACACTTAAGGTCTCATTTAGAAACCAGTTTCTGTTAGCATCTCCTGGGCCTTGTCCCGGGTTTTCGCAGTTTGTTTTTCCGGCATGAGATGACAGATACCACAACACAGATTTGCAGAGCCACCTATCCGGTTCCCCGGATCCTTCTTAGGTAACAAATACCATGAATTTTATATGACTCCTTTCATTCCATTTGTAAATGTTTTACATGCATTCAGTGCATCATAAAACAAAATATGGTTATTATTTTTGTTCGTATAAATAATTCATACTGAGAATTTGCTCACCTCCTGCTTTGATGCCATATAACATTCCTGAAATCTAACCATCTCTTTTAGGTGGTTGCCTTTAACTGTTCATTTCATTTACCTATTCCTCTACAGATGGATGCTAAGATAGTTTCAAATGATTTATTCTTGAGATCAAGGCTGCAGTACCCATCGTATCTGTGGCGGCATACACAGCAGTGGCTTTTTCAGCTGTATGCACACAAGAAGTAGAATTTCTAAAACTAGGTATTATCTGAGTAGGAAGGGGAGGGTTTGAGACCTGGAACCCTCTGGTACCTGGATCTTTTAAGGTGAAACTTCAACACAGATCCAAAACACACGCAGGGTTTATGAAAATCATAGGATGCTGACTATCGGGGCAAATGCTTGATACGCCCGCTCCTGCTGATCCATAGACCCGAGGAGCCCAGGGATGCACAGCCTTCTGTGTTCTCTCAGCACTTCAAATACTTTCTGAGGGAGGGAATTTCTGTACACCATGTTCTGTAGGCAACTGCGCATTGCAGAAAAAAATCTGCACTTAATCTCAGATTCTTAGCGTCTCTCTTTTGTCATGAGGGAGTGGGGTGCCAGTGCATTTATTCTCCTGAAAGCGAGTGTGTCAAAATTACCCTTCTAAGAATGAAGCAAAGGAGCAGCATTTTACCCACATCCTAGAAACTTTAAATATCAATCTCAGTTTATACAGACTGCCACAAAATTTTTTAAAATTTGTGTTTCATTGTAAATTATTGAGATTCTTCTAAATTAGATTTCCCTGTTGCTTGACTCTTCCTATATTTGCACACTTTTCCATATGGTTATTTGCTTTTTGAATATTGATTTATAGGGACATTTTTATGTCTATCTCTTGTCTGCCCATCTGTCCATTCTGAACAATATTACATTATCTGTCGTTTCTAAATATTGTTGCTTCTTCTTCCTGCCCAAGGCTTATGCATTCATGTTATGTTTAAGTAATTTATTGCTAGCTAGAGAAGGCAAAAGAAGCAGGCACAGCCTGGACCAGACACTGCATGTGCAATCCATCAGAGGGCTGGGGGATCAGGGAACAGAGTCAAAAGCAGTAATGTACCAGAGGAATCCACATTCAGAATTGAGGCTAAACCCTACAAAACCGGAGCTCACCCCTGATCACATGTGCATTGTGTGTTCCCTGCCCACGAAATGGTTAAAATGTGCAAAGGGGAAAATCAAAGATCAAAAAAATCTCTGGGAAGCTAGTTAAGAGCTGCAAATTTTTATTTGTAGAACTCGGGTAATTCCTGGAAATGAGCATTGCAAGCAAACTCCACAGGACACAGTGTGCAATTCAGTGGGCTGGACACTTGATGACAGAGGGAGAACCAATGCACTGAGGAGCGGGAGCTGGTGGCCAGACCAGACCTAGTATGCCAGTCAGCAGTGTACGTGCTTGATACGCCACACTGCTGCTGATCCATGGGCCCTAGGAGCCCAAGGATGTACAACCTTCTGTGTTCTTTCAACAACCAATGTATTTTCTGAGTGAAGGAATGCTCTGTGGGCCGTGTTCTGCGGGCAACTGAGCGCTGCAAGAGAACCTACATCTAATCTCAGATTCTCAGCATCTCTCTACCGTCATGAGGGGGAGAGGTGTCAGAAAGTCATTCTGCATGCCAGATGCTATTGACCTGGGTTACTTCATAGACTTGATCCATCGCATTAACAACTGTCACCTGAATGAGCATATCACAAAAATAAATGTTCCTATCTGTGGTTCTGTTTATAAATTGATTGTTGATTTAGTAGGAGAAGAAAAAATTTTCAAGTCTACTATGTGAAAAGAGAATATGCACAAAGAAAAAGAATTATTAACACCTACTTATTGCATTTGAATTTATTAAATGATACAACTACAATGTGAAGATACGTCAAGTTTCATTCCATCATATGTCAAGAGTGGTACGGGTACCATTTCACTCGAATTGAACATCCATGCACTTTTGGAAACAGGCCTTCTTTGTTCACCTTATCCTGGTGCCACACTCAGAACACATTCCCAAAGACTCCGCTTCTCTTTAAAGAAGGGGTGACTCATTGGACCCTAGGTTTCACTCCTGACAGTGCCTGCATCCGGTGTTGGCCATCTCTGTTTTTGATCAAAGATGTCAGCATTTTCTTTCTTCTCTGTATGCTTTAGTCACACATTGTTGAGAAGATCAGTGGGTCTTCTCTCAGAGGCAGGGCACTCAATGACATCTTGAAGCCAGACAGGAACTCACTATGGCAGATCTAGGTGTGATACAATGGGCAGAGATGTTTTGGCAGGGAAGAAAAAAAGTGCAAGCATTTCCAAGAGCTTGGTCACCTTGCCAGCTTCCGGTTCCCTAAAGGGACAGGCATTGTTAGATAGCCTCAAAAGGTATTAGTGAGATGAGGCCCCGATTACTGAGTAGGAAGCATGACAGACCCATGAGAGAATGCATTCAGGGACGGTTTTATTTCTCTTCGATATCTTAATGAAAGAGGACATGAAGTTTCTTTAAGCATGAGAATGTTAAAACTCGCTCTGGCTTTAATCTAGACACACATGATTGTTTCTGGCTTAAAGATACACCAGTGGGTAGTCTTTTCCCCAGCAAGACAAGGTGGTAAGAGGGCTGGGCCTTCTTAGTCCCAAAAAGCACCATGAGACTCAGTACAGTGAGCTGCAGGTGGCAGCCGCTCTGAGTGGGTGATTATCTCCTCTGGAGGAGGAATGGAATTCATTCATTCTCTCTCTCTCTCTCTCTCTCTTTCTCTCTCTCTCTCTCCTAGGCTGACAGTCAAGCTCGTCTCTATTCTAGTCAGAACTATTGCCCTTTCTTCAGTCCATCTCTAAGAGATCCAGACCGAAGAGGGCTCTATGTACAAGTATTGTTTGGGTCTGTCTCCAGGTGCCATGTAGTTCGGAGAACTTACAAACGATGTACAAGGCCTTTAGGATCTGAAAAGCCTAGAATTAGAGTCTCCAGAGCTCAAAGAGCTAAATCCACCCCTGCAGTACATTTATCTGTAGCCATCTGAAGACACTTTTAAATTTTTACTCATTTATCATCTGTGTGAAAGCATGTGTGGAGGTCAGGGGACAACTGGCAGGAGTCAGTTCTCTGCCATCTAAGTTTTGGAACTGAACTCGGGTCATCGGGCTCTGTGGTCTTATGCTCTAAATAACCTTGCCGACCCTTTGAGGACATTTTAAGCAAATAACTCTGATTAATTTGCACTAGATTCACAGAAACATTTTTTTCCTGTAGACTAAATACTATGTGATGATTATTTTCTGGTCCACTTAAAGTTCTTGCTCTTGGAAACAGGAAGTAGGAAATAAAAGAGTTCAAATTTAGGGCAAAATCTGCAAGTTATAGAATTCTGGCAGAATATATTTTCTAACCTTGACATTATGAATATTAGAGTCACAATAGTTTTGACAGAAGGAGTACAGAACAGGGCTTTAAAAATTCTGTAAGGAAAAACAATCAAATTTTAGTTGTCACCGAAATCTTTTCTATATGAGCCAGTGTTGGAGGGGACATCGGGGAGAGTGACTCTTGGCCTTCTGGCAGTATGAGTCTCACTTCACACAACTCAAAAGTCTCAGGCCTCACCCACATGGTCCAGCCTTCTCCAGCTGCTGTCTGCTTCTCCTTTCATCCCATGGGGCAAAGATAGGAGTGTGAGTGTACACGTGTGCACAGTGTGAAGATACACATCTCTCTTAAAGTCTTATTCTAATTCTGTAAAGTCCCAATGTGATGACACACTCTCTTAGACTACTAGCTTCCCTTTCCCCTCCCACAGTCCATGTCTCTACCTGCTGCATGCCATTTGCAAAGATCTACTCACAGCCAGGTGTCATTTCGGAATGCCTTTTGTGTCCCAGATACTGCATTTAGTACTTTCATGTACGTTATTTAATGGTCAAAATAGCTTTGTCGTATAAAATAATCACCCCAGAGACAGCTAAGAAAACCTGTGGTTCAGTCCCCAAAAGTTCATACTCAAGCTGAACTGACTCTAAATGACAATAATTTTTCTGTTCATGACACCGTTAGACACAGAAACAGGTCTAAAGGACAATGGAGTTAGAGCACAGTTCTCTATTCTCTGCACCAGAGCATGTCTCGTGGCAGAGAAGAGCGAATGTATGTAAATATGCATGGGTGCGAAGAGTGAATGTATGTGAATATGCATGTGTGTGAAGAGTGAATATATGTGAATATGCATGTGTGCGAAGAGTGAATATATGTGAATATGCATGTGTGTGAAGAGTGATGTATGTAAATATGCATGTGTGTGAAGAGTGAATGTATGTGAGTAGGTGAAGAGAGCATGCACACACACTAGAAGAGACAGGCATGAAGAAGCCCTTGGAGGATAGTGGTCTGTAGCATTTGGTTGTACGCACAGGATTTCTTTGAGGTCTCTTATTTATCATACAATTCTGTTCCAAGATTGCATTCCACTACTTCGTATGTTTCTGTTTGTTGTAATGGGTTCCTTTGTTCCCTTCATTTTCTTTTGGTCTTTTGGAGACAAGTTCTCTCTATTAGGCACCTCTGGCTGCCCTGGAACTCACTGTGTAGATGGGATGACTTCAGACTTGGCACATGGTTTGCCCACTCTTGGAACCCTTAGTGGCTGTCTAATGAACTGCAGAAAGCAGAATATAGACTTGGTGTCTGGGTAGACCTAGATCTGAACCTCTGCACTAGTAGGCTCGGCAGATACGCTGAGAGCAGTAAGTGAGAACGCACCTAAGACCACGTCTATTATGGTGCCATGGCATGGTTGGCACTCGGTAGCAAGGGTCATCATGTTGGTGGTGTTTATTCTGTGATCGAGCTGGTTCCGAGCATTTCTGCTGAGGCAGCAGCTGCACTCTAAGGTCACGTGTCTCAGATTCTGTCAGATCCTGTTGTCACATTCTCTTGATACATCGTCATTTTCCTTCAAAGCATTTACTGCGAAATATAACTGTGCACTTATTCTGTGTTTCTAAGATAATAATCTTACTTAATATAGCTTTCCTCACAGTGCTATACACATCAAAAGGGAGACTCCTTCTGCCTTGCTCACAACTGTTTTAATTCCCAGAATCTAACTTAGTGCCTGGAGCAAAGTAAGTGTCCAATCCTATATCAGGAATGAATGAATGAATGAAATTATAAAGGCACAGTATACGACATTTGTGTCATTATATCACATAACCTACAGACATTATGAGGAAAATGTACATATTAGTTGGGGCCAAGGAGTCTTTATCTGTCTCCTCTGACTGCTACACAACAGTTTGTGCCATGGATGGTGTATAATGTTCCACTGTAGACCAATCACATTGGCAAGGCTATCAATTCGAGTTACCCAAAATTCTACTATCACAGACCAAGATCTGCCATACATACTGACCTAGATGGCTGCCCAGTAATGTATTTCAGTCAACTCACAGCAGGCATGGGGAAAGCTCTGTTTCCATTGTGTTTAAAGGTATTTATTGTGCATTCTGAATTTATGGTCACGAGTATCATCTGGAAGCTTGTTAGTATGTAGACACCTGGAGCCCCTTTCCCCACGCTGTCCTTTAAAACACCAGATATGAAACCCTGGAACTAGCATAGTAAGCGAGTTCTCTCAGGGAGACACGGGAAGACAGGTTCACTCCTTAGGAAACTACTGAAAACAATTACCACAGCATTTCTTACTGCCTTTCATGCAGATTAAACTGAGCCATTATTTCTGGGATTTTAGTAGATATAATATGTAAGATTGTATGTAAATCCTGGTGAGCCTTTCACTGGAATCTTGGCAGACTGACAAAGCTCTGTATTAAGTAAAATGAGAGGGAGAGCTAATAGTTTGATCCTTTAAACAATCGAATACAAAAAAATCTCTTAGAACCTCAAGATTTTAAACTCCTAGAACTTATAACTTTCCATTTAGCTGAACAAAGAGAAAGAGCAACACTATGAACACAGTCAGGTCTCCGAAATGGCTATTTCTAGTGGGTAAGATGATAATGAATGACCGTGGTTAGTGCTGGATGCTCACATTATTCTAGAAGTCTTTGAAGGGGAGAGGATGCCAGAGACTCCTGCACTTGGAAGGGATCAAGCAGAAAAAGCGCAGATAAGGCCCGGCCCACTCACCCATGTCCCGTGAAGTCAGAGTTCTACTGATGGGCTCCCCCGAGTTGCACCTAAGTGACTGGAAGAGGGCTGTGGAGAAAACCCATTCTTCGTGTAGTAGCTTGAAGGGAGGAAAGCTTTGAAAGCCCCAAGTGCAAGGCATGTCTCCCAATCGAAACCCCCGCCTGCAGAGCATCTCCCAGTCACAGTCACCCTGGTCATAGCTGCTGAAGCCATTTCTCTCCCAAGCATCACCTGTGCACCTGAGAATAAATTACCAAGCCACACAATGGAATTCTACCTCTAATTTAGAACCTGAATTTCACGTCTTCGGAGGTGTGCAAAAGGCCCGTGTCAACCTCTTGCTTACCATCAAGGCAGCAATTTAGGCTATCTCCAGACACCTGTCTAACCTGTAATTTTTCCTTACTCCATTTTTCTTTTGACACCATGCATATGTAAATGGCAGGGCTTGCCAGAGCGCTGAGCCGGAGCACAAAGGAGTGAGGAGTGAACTCCCCCGGGTGGAGGTGAAGGGAGGAGAGATGAACGCTTACAGGTAGTGAGTCTCCAACACTGGAATCAACCGTCCTTCACCTCAGCCTCCATGATTACGCGTGATCTATTGTATTTGGGGCAGTAAACAAGAGGACTCGGAAGGCAATTAGGGAAAGGCCAAAAGCACAGTAATCAGGATGATGAGAGAATAACACAGATTGGGAAGAAAAAGAGCAACACGAGGTCGGTTCATGGAAAGAAGGCTCTCAAATGACTTTGTTATGTCCCTTTATTTGGCAGTAAATTCCGCATTATCATTGGCAGTAAATTTGGCAATGGTGATATTACTGTACATAGATAACAATGGAAAACCTCTCGGGTTCCTCTGAACTCTGTTTCTCTCTCCACTGTAGGCACTGATTCGCTATTTCATTCAGAAAGCACAAACTGAGCATCAATTACACACTAAGCATTTGCTCTTGGTGCAGAGTGTGAAGAAAATCAGACTCATTTCTACTCATTGTTAATGAACTTGACTCAACTGGGAAACAAAACTTCAACTCCGTGTGTCTTCCGGCTAAAACTTGAGTGTTCAGCCAAGGTTCCTGGTACCGATTCGAGCTGTGTTTCCAGAGCAGCAGAGGTTTCTAAGAGGCAAGGAGAGCAATGGTGCAAGAAATGGAGGAGGAGACTCCCAGGTAAATGCTTGGTAACAGATAGAGATCCCACAGTCAACAGGATGTGGAGGCGGGATGTGCTGATGAGGGGCAAGATTGGGAGAAGAAGAAAGAACTGTGTGCTGTCTTATTCCGCCGCTCCAGACACAGAACAACTCATATTCCTTCCTGGCACCCTGAGCTAATCTAGCTAAGCAGCCGAGCTTTGAAGATTGACTGATGGTGGTCTCAGAGCTATTCACTTATAGCCAAGATAAATACATATTATAGCTGCTTAATCTCCCTACATACATCAGACCCCAGGGCTCTGTTTCCTTTTGACTTCTCTTCTTTACTCCCTCCATTTCCGGCACAATGAACAATGATACCTTCAGTGCTGCTGTTCCGGACAGATTTAATGCTATTTTTCAGTGTTTACACTATCTAGATTAAGCTAACTTTGTAAAAATGGCTCTCTCTAAATTCTTCCGATTTTATGTTCAGTGGTGTTTATTTTCTTTTCAAACATTTATAGTGTCTTCTTGATGTTTTAAGGAGTGGCCTCTCTAGCCACTGAATTTCCTTGCTCTTGGTGTTGATATAATCCATGAGTTAAATTACAAATGCCAGGGCTTTGTACTGGCACCAAATAAAGCATGTTAAATGGGCACATCCCTGTACTTTCATCTACTTTGCCTGGTGTGGAAATTCAGGAACACATTTTTCCTGACCCATTCTTCAAGCATTACTGGAGACTTAATACAATGTACTCAGAATATATCAGAAAATGGAGTGTTAAACCTTTCCATACCAGCTCACAGAAACAGACTACCACATTCTCAGAAATTCTGCGACCCCAACTGTTAAATGCTATTAAAAATTAAACTATACTACACAAAATATGTGTGGGTAGCATATACTCAAAGCTCATCACTTCCTAATTATCCTACTATTAATGCTCTTCAGTTTATTGTTTATTGCTTCTGTGGAGTGTTGTGTAACATGGGATGTTACTGTCTGTCTCTTCTCACTCCTGCATTTAATGATATCATGTGGATAACTTTAAAAAGTTAATAAAGTATTAACTTTAACAAAGAATTGGCAAATCCAAGCCAGTAAAATGCCTCGTCAAGCGAAGGGTTTGCTATGCAAGGTTGCTGACCTGAGTTCGAAGCCCATGCAAAGGTGGAAGGAGAGAGCCAAGTCCACAAAGCTGCCCTTCGATCTCCATAGGTGCATATGCTCACTGTGGCACATCCCCCAGAGCACACTACATGTACACTGCTGCTCATATGGAATAATACAATGAAGAATCTCTTTGATAGAAAACAAACATATAATATCAACCAGCTCTAATAACAGAAGAGTCCAGTGAGAGTCATGATCTAGGAGCAGAACAATGATGGATGTAAAATCATTGTCTCTTAGAACGTGTACACATCTGGGCTCCAGAATTCACAGATGTTTAGGGACGGTGAAGCAATGCTGTGGAACGCTTGTTCGTTGCCCTGATTTGAAATATTAGACGAGAAACTGTGGAAGTCTGAAGAGTGTAAAACCTACTTGGGCAATCCACCCACACTCTGTATCCCTGCTAACAGTGTTTATTGGGCAAGTCTCCCAGACATTGTGAGAAGCCCCAAGGGGGAGGAACTCGTCCTGTGGATTAAGGTAAAAATTGTATCAGCATTTCACATACCAAGAGATTTCTTCTCAGCCTCTTCAGTTTCTGTTGCTCTAATAGAGAATGCGTGGTCTCCATAACATGAGCACACAAAGTAGGTCACATGCAAGATTCCAACACCAATGATCATGAAAGCGGATTTTGCCAGAAGGGCTTAAAAGGCCGCTTGGAGCTTCTCCACGATTCTCATGGTACTCTTGAGGTATACTCAAGGAGAAAAGGCAAACATTGTTTCTTAGAGAGGAGTGGATAACCTGTGTTCCAACTGCTTTCCTGAATTTAAGGGCAGAGCCAGTTTAAGTAAACAGCCAGACCAGAATTGAGCATAATTCTCACCTCCAGGTGGTCATGAATGGTGGTTCTACATCTCAACTTTAATCCAAACAAATTACTCTCACAGAGAAACACGCAGCAGTCCAAAACCCCTTCCAATTTCTAAGGTTCTAGGAAAACCTTTCCTGATCAGGCAAAGAGACAGATTTGTATATCTGAAGCTCTCCAGGGTGTTTGCCCTGAGTCCCAGCAGAGAATTCAGTATTACCATTATACAGCAAACCTTTTCCTTAAGATGGCAGAGGCTTGAACAATTTCATAATTTTTGCCTGATTCAAGGACTCCACAGAGCTGACTAAGCAAATAAAAAAGAACAGCCTTGTCTTAGTCTGCAGCTTACTGAGCATACTATCCTAAATGAGAGTTGACTGGCAAATTCAGAAAACCTCCCAGGTCTTGTCTCATGAGAACAAGGAACAAAAAGAGGGTATTTCACCCATTCTCAGATATGATGTGCCATCTTTCTGGCCTTATCCCTAATTTTTTTCCTTAGAATTGTGTGTATCTGTGTGTGTTGTGTGTGCACATGCACATGCATGCATGCATGTGTCCGAGCCTGTGCCAGAGGGTACCTGTAGAGGTCATAGGATGGCTTGTGGGAGTCAGTTCTTTCCTTCATCCATGTGGGTCCCAGTGAGAGAACTCTAGTGACCAGGCTTGGCAGCATGCATACTTTTACCCACTGAGCTATTTCACTGACCCATTAACTAACTCCTTATTAATCATTGGAAGGAGTATGGAGAGTCTGGGACAAGACACCTGAAAGACTCGAGTCTCTAAACACTTCTCTTGATTAAGACATTTCTTTTTCTGAGTTTGAACATTACAAAGGAACTCTCATGTTTCTTCGTGGAAAGGTGATTTGCTTTTCTAAAATCACCATGAAATGCACATTAGAGAGCTCTCCCAGCTGGGATTAGCACAAAGGAAGCACTCATGTCATTACCTGCCCAGGACAGACGTGGCCAATCAATCAGAATGAGCCTGGATCTGTCTCCATCAAGAGCTCAATGTAGCTCCTTATTCCCCATGTGGGATGCAGTGTAAAATCTGCCTCCCCACTCCTCCATGCACTGCCACAAATGCATCGAAATTGGACTTCTGACAAAGCCCAAATTTGAACCATGGTTTTACTTCATTGAAAACGAAGATGACAGGAGTTAAAAACCCTGGCTTTACAACAGCAACACCAGAACTGGAAACTGATTTGATTTGCCATGCTTTTTTCCCCCACATTGTGACGCATGCACTGCACTAGTAGGGTTTGGTGTATGTATGGGCTGACGCAACCAAAATTCCCACCCATTGATTTAAGGATCAGTTGATGGATAAGGCCAGGGCGGGCACTGCCTTTGTTTGACAGACATAAGGCAAATGAAACTGGCAATGAGTTGTGCACACAGACACCAACAGACAGACAGACACACACACCAAAAAAGATTCTTTTCATAAATGAATTTTCACTGTTTATGATATTAAGGCCAAGTGAAGAAATTAAATGGGCCAAAGATCCAGCTGCAGGATTAAAGAGGTCTACAATGACTTTACTCAAGTATAGTCATGGGTTGAATTAAGAGTAAGTAAAGCATTTCAGCCTTACAGGCCCTCCTCTTTGCCTTACAGACTGTGGAGACATGGGTAGGTATGTGAGGGATTTGGAAGAAAAGTTACAGTTGATGGAAATTTAGAAAGAGACGAGACCTAAGCTGCTTTCCTTGATAGTCGATGAGAAAGAACTAGCCATGTGCCCAGCAAGGCCAATAGCAAGTAATTAACGTTTAATATCTTGCAACTATCAGACACGTGAAGCTGTGTGGTTGGGGCACAGAACAGGAAGGCCTGCTGCGGGCACAGCACAGTCTGCTAGCTCTCAGAGCAGCTCTGGCATTGGAGCTGCCTACACAACCTGACTGACACCCTGTCCTGGCCTTGGGAGACACCAGCATGCTTTCTACCTCCACCCTTGGCAGTAGGCCTCTTTGGGATGTGCCACTTCACTGAGAATCTTGCTTAAGTGGGTAAGTATGACTCAGAAATTTCCTATTTCCAAAGCCTTGTTAAAGTTCAGATATGTAGAGGAAGCGAACTCCAGAAGCATTTGGGGCTTCTACCTGACCTTCCGTTTTGGCATACCTGCGGGAGCAGTCCTTTCTCTCAGCAGAAGACCTAAAACATGTCACTGGTACAAATAAGATGCCGACCTAAGAATACAGACATCATCGCTCCGTCGTCCTGCGTTGGTTTCTCTTATTGAGACCATGATGTTATCAAAGGAAGCATTAGGAATTCAGTAATAGTGCTCACCATTGATATCTTACAGAATTTTATTATATTAAAAAATCTAATGTAGAAAATATCTTTGTACATGTGGACCATTCTCACTGGCCACTTAAGAGGTTGCTGCTCCAATAACATCAGGACTTCTGCTGCATGTAAAGCGCTCTCGGGACTGCTCCAGCAACCGAGCCTCCAGCAGACACTCACTGCTCATGGTGTCTCTTCCTCATCTCCTTGGATCCTGGGTTTTTAGATTTTGTGCCAAATTATGCCTATTATTTTCATTACACATACAGGTGGGGGGAATAACCAGGTAAAGAGAGTTCTAAGCCAGGAGGCAGACTGTGCTTCAGACCTTGAGCTTGCATTTCTCCAGGCCTGCGGCTGCCCAGGGCCTCTGGGATGCCTGTGGAGAGTAGGGAAGTCATGCCTAAGAACGAATGGAAAAGATTCCTCCTGCAGCACTGAACACCACTTTAGCTCAGGAGATAATAAGAAGACCAGAGAGGTCCACATTCTATTATTTATGTATTCATTTTTACATTTGAGACAAAATGTTTATGAAAGATAGAAAGAGGCGGGTTTGTTGTGTTTTTTACTTGTAAGCTAGTTTCCCACAAGATTTGCTTTCTTAGTGATGATGGCCCCATTTTGGTCACACAGTGGCCCTTAAGATCAAGTGCCCCCTCCCCCAGTTCCATCCTGAACCACTTCATCTCTTTTCTGTGTTTACTGTTACTAGTTTCATAATAGAGATCAGAAAGCTTCTAGCTAAAAACACCAAAGGAGAAAAAAAGGAAAGGAAAACCCACAAGGTTCACAACATCACTCTGAGGCCAGTTACTCAAGGATCACAGGCAGTGGTGGGGCACTAAGTAAGAGAGCCAATCAATGGGTGTGCCCTTCCCTGACAGGCTAACCTCTGCTCTCAACATTCCTTAGCAGCCTGTAAACCCCATGGGCCTCATGTCTGTCATTGTCCTTGCTCACTTCATGCTTAGGCAGTCCTGTTGGCGAGACTTTATGGGTGCAGTTTCTGACATTGCTAAGAGACACAATATCACAGCAAACTCCTGATCCTCTGACCATTTCAGTCTTTGGGCTACCTCTTCAGCAGTGTTCCCTGAGCCTTAGGTTCGGGAGTTGTTTTATACATGTATCAAGGTGCTTTTATGTATTTAGGAATATATTTATAAAATACACATATGTTTATGTAACAATAGTTAATAAGAAAAAGATGGAGCAGAAAAAGATCAAGGAGGGGCATGTGGGAATGTTTGGAGGGAGGAAAGAGGAGGGAGAAATGATGCTAATATATCCTAATCTCAAAAATATAAAAGAAGTAGTTTTAAAAGTAGGGGTCAAGCCAGGCTTGGTGGTGCACAACTTTAATCCCAGCACTCAGGTGGCAGAGGCAAGTAGATCTCTGTGAGTCTGAGGTCAGCCTGGTCTGCAGAGTGAGCTCCAGAAAATGCAGGGACACACAGAAAAACTCATACTCACATGAGTGCGCATGAGTTCTCTCTCTCTCTCTCTCTCTCTCACACACACACACACACACACACACACACACACACACACACACACTACATACAAGCATGTAGATACCACATGCATATGAAAATGGGGAAAAGGTCAAGAATACAGAAGTTATAGATGTATAGATGTCCTTCTCAGTGAGAGCAGAGCCTCTGGGAACAGAGCAGATGGAACAGAGATGTGAGCTGCTGGGAAATTCCCACGGACATTTCTACAGCCTCGGCCTTGCCAGTGAACCCAGCGCCATGCAGGGGTATGTTCTTGACTGCTGCCTTCAACTCCAACCTCTGTTCACCTACTTCAAGGCCTTTGAAAGTTCACACGCATAAGCCACTTCCACATAAGATGATTTTTAAGCGAGTGCAGATATTTTAGGCTGTTAGTTATGTTCTGTTTCTATTGGGAAATTCATTCAGAGTTATATTTGAAAAGGAAACTCATAGTTTTAGGTGCTATTTCTTAGGACAACCTGGGTTTTTCAAAGTGCCTTGATTTAACGACACAATCCCCAAAGTAGTAGAAGAGTCAATGAACAAACGTAGCAAAACAAAAAAATAAAACCCCAAACCATGACGAGTCTTCCGAAGGCGGTTTGAGGGAAAGCAAGCGAGGCCTGCTGATGCTGTCACGTGTACTCTCCTTTCCCTCGGCACCCCTCACAGTGGCGATACTCTCCAAGGCTGACCCCATCTTCCTAAGACATAGAACCACACACCCACAAGGCTGTGTTATAAAGGTGGAGGGAAGGAACACCAAAAAGCCCTGAAATCTGTCCTTCCCACAGAACTACTACTGTGTTTAAGTATTTCCTGAGATTTTACAGAGCCCCTTCCCCAAGAGTCTCAAACAGCAGCTGGCTTTGGAGCTGAACCAAGAGTCTCAAACAGCAGCTGGCTTTGGAGCTGAACCAGGAACTGAGATTTCAGGAAAAGGGTCATCCTATTTTGAGCAGAGAAAATGGTGAATATGCCTAGCAACCATGCCACAGCAAACATGCCCCAAAGAGATCAAGCCATCGCAAGGCCTTTCCACTCCTCTTCCTGGCTCCTTGCCATGTATGGTCTAAGCCACAAGGGGCTCGCAGTGTCCAGCCACCCACACTCTTAGCTTCTGGTTAGAGGACCAATGGCGTCATAGTTCCTTCCAGATCTTCCTATGTTAAAGGTGTCACTCCGTGAAGATGGTGATCACTCAAAGAAAATGTTGAAAAGAAAGAAATACTTTCTAGGTTACAAGAGGTGAGGGGGAACAGCCCAGAAAACAGGCTGAAGAATGCGCTGTCTAGAATGTGTGAGGTCCAGATTTTTATTGTTGCATTTTATATTTAAAGACATTTTAGCAATTCATTCTGCAGTCATCCATTCCTTCATTTCCCTCAGTCCAGGGGTGAAACTAAAACACTGTCTCTCTCGAGCCAGCCCTTAAAGGGTGTTGCTTTACTGTGGCCGTTGTTGGTTTTAAGAACACAGGGTTTATTTAACTTGATGTATCTGTGTAAACCAAAATATAGGTCTCACAAATTTCCCTCAGGCATGCCAGGTTCTCTGGTGTTGCCCATGTTGGCCTCATGAGCTGGTAATCTAAGAATCATATAAAGGAGGAAGTGAAGATGGGAAATTCTGAGGAGAGAGAGATTAAACACAGGAGCATAGCACTCCTTTGAAAGCATGGGTTGGACTCAGGATGGTGACAAGATACCAGAAACTGCCTTAATCCAACCTCCTTCGTGATAGTTACCATGTCATCAGAGGCATCTAGCAGGACACCTAGTTGGCTGAAGCTGAGGAACGGCAATGGACCCAGTTCACTTAGGCAGCTTATCACTTTCTTGCAAAGAAGCTACCCCGGAATGCAGGTGGGAGGGAGGGAGACAAAGGGGTAGGGCTGCATTAAATACCTGCTAATGACTGCCAGGTACAAAGTACAGAGGCAGGGCTCTGTGGAACATGGCTTCATCAAAGAGGAGGAGAGTAGGGAAAACATTTATTGTGTAACTATTGAGACTATTGAGTCAAGCGCAGTATTAAGTAATGTGCACATCGTAACGTATTGGGAACCGACAATAAACGGCTGTGTGGAGTAGGCAGGATATAAATGAGGGAAATGCTAATTATCTTGCTGAAAGTCACGTGGTGAAGTGGAATGGCCAGAGGATGGTATTGGGGGTGGGTGTGTCAAATCGGAAGGCTTTCTGGCTATGGAGAATTACTTTGTTGCTGGTAATTTTTTGGAGGGAGGCATTGTTTACTGACTGCATCCCAGCTCTGAGACATTATACTTATAAGTCATATTTAACCAACTCTTCACAAGTGTCCTAGTGGGTAGGCACTGTTGTTTGTGAGATATGAAAGGTGAAGAGATTGAGGTCAAAAAAGGTTAAGTTACTTTCTAGCCAGCAGAAGTCACACAGCTAACCGACAGGGCATCACATCCTTGAACCCAGGCAGTTTGGTTGTGGGACCCAGACTGTATTGTACATATATAGGACTGGATTGCATGGCTATGTCTGACTCTAAAGCTTTGGGGGATGACGCGAAGATGGGAACCACTCTAAGTGCTTCTGTCATCTGCACGCTCGCTCCTTCCCAGCGCACACACTGAGTGTTATCTGAGTCACTCAGTACTTGTGTTAGCTGCACGCCTTGCTCCTCCCCCACATACACACTGAATGTGATCTGCACTATTTGCTCCTCCTCCCTCCCCCCCCTCGCGCACACACTGAGTGTGATCTGAGTCACTCTGAGTGCTTGTGTCATCTGCATGCCTCGCTCCTACCCCATGTACACAGAGTGTGAACTGAGTTACCAGACAGCAGCTGGCTGCTGCGTGAGGAGGAGTACCACCGCCCTCATAAAAATGTCTTGAGAAGAGTAACAAAGTTCATCTGATAGAGTCAAATAGTACAATCACAATGTCTTAACTCGGTGCGCCCCAGTATATTGAATTCAGAGATCAGACAAATGAGATAGGTAAAATATGGGTGGTTGTGTTGCTTTTGATTTTACTAAATTTGAAATGACAAGTACCAACTTTTGTTGAGATTGTTTACTTTAAAAAAAACATGATGTAAGGTTAAACTTGTGAAAAATGTCTTCACTGTGATTATCTTACAGTGAGCACATTGGCTCACAAGCTGGCACTAAGCAACCACGATTCTAGTTGTGAAATCAATAGCTGATATTTAATGAGCATCTTCTATTTTCTAGGGGATTATTGTGAATGCTGAGTACAACTCCACAAAACAAATATTACTATACTCTTTTAAGATATTTGAGCCCGACAGTAGTGGTACACACCTTTAATTCCAGCACTTGGGAGGCAGAGACAGAGGGATCTCTGTGAGTTCAAGGCCAGCATGGTCTACTGAGTGAGTTCCAGGACAGCCAGCGCTGTTACCTCGAGAAAAACCCTACCTTGAAAGGAAAAATACGTATTTGAAATCAGAGTTTGAGAAAATTTAGTTACACCCAGAATCATTAGTTAGTAAGGAGCACTAAGAAATAAATTAACAATTTATTTATTAATTATATTATTAATAAATTTAACTTCAAAGCTCATATTATTGCATATGTTTTCTTAAAAATTTTGGCAGAGTCACTCTCCTATACCATCGATTGGTTTATAACTTTCTGACAATTGGAACATTTTACATTCTGAATTATCCTAGACACATAATAGGAACTTTCAAAAATGAAAGAGAATATTGCCAATGCAATCCACACAGGGGCTCAGACCCTCCTTTGAAGCCACACTGTGGTCGGGTAAACAGAATCCTTTGTTCAGCCATCACTGCCCATCTGTCACGCTGCCTGCCTGGTGGCTGAGCTGGTGTCTGACATAAGCCACGCCTCTAGCAGCAGAGGTGACACCGGAAATGTAGATGTTGAAGCTGACTTCTGGAAGCTGGTCTGAGATAGACTCAGTGAGGCAGCCGAATCCCAGCCAAGGCTTTCTTTCGGGAACCCTTCTCTCTGAGGGAAGATATTGCTGGGAGGTGGAAGGGAAATGAGAACCTCGTCAAGCTCAGTGCTCTGATGTTTCATGGAGACAAAGCTGCGATGCTAAAGATCTTAATAGAAACTTTAGCTACCCCGCCCTGCAGCCAGTCAGCTCAGCGATGGGACTAGAGTACATGAACAGGCCAAGGAAACCACGTTCGTATGGAAGGCCAGCTCTGCAAAATCTTATTTAAAACAAGAGAGAGG
Source organism: Ondatra zibethicus (assembly GCA_004026605.1). Lineage (NCBI taxonomy): Eukaryota > Metazoa > Chordata > Mammalia > Rodentia > Cricetidae > Ondatra > Ondatra zibethicus. Next base: position 23,370 of record PVIU01005457.1, on the reverse strand, counting down.
ATTGTTGTGAAAGACGGGATTCCTAGAGACTGGTGAAGGAAAAACTGTCTAAATTGTACTATGTGCAGTGTGGTCTCCAACTCTGGGAAGCCACCTTTGGGTGAACGAGTCCTCATCAAGCAGCTAACATCAGGGTAAGACGCATGCAATGGCTAGGCTACAGGACTTCTGGAGCATCTGAGGTTACTTGGAAATTGACTTTTAAGATGATAATATAAACATGAAAATGCTAATTAGTATAACTTAATTAATCTTTTATGACTTAAAATTTTAGGAGCTCATCATTTAATCTCTTTAATGAAGTCATCATTAAAAACACCAGTTCTAAATCCATTAACCACACAGAGGTCCTAGCTAATGAAGCCTGGCTAGCAATTGAACACATGCTAACAATAACCTAATTATCGTCTGTGTTCTGTCTGGTCTGTAAGGAAAGCATGTACTGAAATACCTGGCACACGGTAAACACACAACAGATTTGTGGTTATCTCTTCCCTCTCCCGGGGGTGTTCACATGGTTGTTGTCGATGTGGGTGGCACTGTGCGTGTGTACATATGTGTATGTCTATATCTGTTGGAGAAAGAGCGATGTGGCTGTCATAAGAACTCAGTCCTAAAAAGACGGTTTCATGGAAATCACACCGGTAATGATGACAAATTAGTTGCCAGAATACAATGCTGTCCTGTTCTACCATGTGAAGGAATGCATCTTCCCAACCACAGAAGAGTCTTGGTTCTAATCAGAGCGAAGAGGGACCCTTGGAGCCAGGAGAGTGGGGAAGAGATGGCTTTCTCTGGAACAGTAACCCTGCTAGTGAGAAAAGCCACTCCACTTATCCTGGCAGCGACACAGCTCAGACTAACTGGACAGGTGAATTCTCTAAGGACCTTGTAAAGAGACAAGTGTTGATGCTAGACTTAAGTTCTGGCACGAGATCTATTTCTAACAGGCTCCCGAGCAATGGCCATTCCAGTGAGCTGAGGGACTGAGGTCACCAGTTGCTCATAATTCACGTCAGGACTGACAGTCATCTTCTAGGAGTGGGTCAGCATGATTTGAACCTGGCTCGATGTTGGGCATCAGGAATTCAGCCTTGTGGGTCAGGTGGCCTAAAGGACGACCATCCTGGTGTCTGGGCTGACCATCATACTACTGGCTGTAACTACTTGTCCTTGAGCCTTGGATCGGAAGCCATACAGTTGGTTCAGAGTTTACAACATGGTCCTCTGCACGTCCTGGTCCTCAGCCTTTTCATTGTCAAAGTGCTAGGTACCAAGGGTATCTGACTCATTCATGAGGATGACAGATGGCACCTTCTCCTTGGCCAGGGCACGGGACAATTTCCAATGACTGTCTGTACCAGTTGGGGCCATTGGGTCAGGGAGGTGGCCTTGATCTGAGCAGCATAGGACCAACCAGTAGCATCTCCCTGAGAGCAGGCTGCCCATAGCCACACCCACTTCAGAATCTGGGTTCCCATACCTCAGACTTCCGTCTGTGGTTCACTGCTAGAACGACACCCTCTGCGGAGGGTTATAACTGGTGGACAATGGAGCAGAATAGAAAGCCACTGAGTTTGTAACCACATTTTTTTTTTGTTTTTGTTTTCTGTAGCTCTGAGAAAATTGCTAAAACTCTTTCAGTGAACCTCTGCTTCTATTTCTATAAAGTATAGATGGTTGTTGGGTATGATGGCCCATGACTTTAGTCCCAGAACTCAGGAGGCAGAAGTAGGGAAGTCTCTGTGAGTTCAAGGTCAACCTGGTCTACTTAGCAAGTTCCAGGAAGGGTTACATAGTGAGACTTATATAAAAATAAAATAACAAAAAATTAAAATAAAATAAATAGGCAATCATTCCATTTTACAAGGTCTAAATGGGGCAATCAAAGAAATCACGTATGGTTGAACAAACAGCACCAGAGGCTAATATTGTTGCTTTCACTGTGGAAAAAAAAAAGAGTGCTATTGTTTATCAAAAGTCTGGTAAGTGATAGTGAAAAATAAAAATTATGTTAATATTCTGAGTCATTAGCTTTATTAATTTGTCATGGAAGTTTATATTTTATGCCTTCAATTCCACAATTCACAACAACATGATCATCTTGAAGCTGCAGGACCTACTGTGAGCCGATGACAGCATGGCTTTGAGGACATCACTGTCACGCTTTAGTTCCAGAGGACTTGGGGGTTAGAGGAAGAAAAGTTAACATTAGCAAATTTGGCTCCGACCAGTAGCCTACATTAAAGAGGAAATACACATCTCCATATAAGAAAGAGTAGCTCTACCCCACAAACACACACTGTGACTATTTAGATGTTGCTTATAGTGTTGGGGACGACAACCTCTTGCTACCCCACTCATTTCCTACCCACACCCTCCAAACACGACGGCGACTCACTCTTAACTTCCCAGAGAATTTCTCACACAGGCAAGACTGACTTTCAGGCCATCTGGATGTCATCAGAAATGAAGATCAGAAGGAATAATTTACTGACTGAACAGACAGGGAAGCAGCCAGTGTGGTGGATGACAAGAAGCCAGCCCATGTTTTTGTTTTTTTAAAAAAACATTTTTGTCATTTGGCTCGTATGTGTTTCACATTTTGAAATATTTTGGGACAAGCACTTAAACTGTGAGATTGAATTTCATCGTTCTGGAGAAAGCCGGGGTCCTCACGGAAGTCATCTCCTTCTCACTTACGTGGCTGACCCAACAGCTCGCGGTTGTCTCAGAGTGCAACCTGAGGTCAGAAGACACCAAAGAGGACTGAGGGCCACACACACACTGAGGGGTGGTCCTTCCAGGCAGCTTGGACTCGCTGAGTTGATTTGTCTGGCTCTGCTGTGCTCCCATGATTCTTTGGGCAGATTCTTTTACTTTCCAGATCTTTCTCAATCTTTTCAGTCATCAAATAGAAGAAACAGTTTTAGCTGCTTGATGGTTTAGCGGGCAGAGTTGATTAGAAGTTGGAGGGTAACCAATGAACATTAGTAAACACACAACCTGGGGCACAAACAAGTTCCCGCCCACTCCGTTGATGCTGGTGGAGAGGGAGCCCCAAGACTGATGTCCCAGTGAAGGACTAGGGACCCCCCCCAGTTCAGAAGGCAGCAAGTTGGAATGGATGAATTTAGTCCTTGGGTAAAGGGAAGACCTGCCTAAGGGTTGATGTGGGTTGCATTACCATACATATGTGCTATGATAAAAACAGTCCTTTTGGAGCAGGATCAAAAGCAGATGAGGGAATGTCTTGGAAATATCATAACAAAATCCAAGCTTTTCCCTCCTCGCTCCCTCCTGTACCACCTCAGAAGTTCAACTTCCTTCAGGAGAAGGTAGAAGAAACCTGTATCTAGTCATTAACTGTAAGAAAATGTAGATTCTGTTTATTATTATTGTTATTGTTGTTTATTTTAGACAGTTTCATTATGTAACCCTGACTGAGCTTTGTCATATAGACCAGGCTTGTCTTGAACTCACAGAGATCACCTGCCTCTGATTCCCAAGTGCTGGGATTAAAGGCCAGCATTTAAAATTCAATTTTAAGTTAGCAGACAAAATGATGTATTTCATCATGCCATCCTCATACATGTGTGTCATTATACTCTGCCCTCATTTGCTACCTTTCCCCATTGCCCTCCCCCTACCATCCCATTAAGTTTCTTCATAAACATCTTCCGAAGGGGAAGTACAAGTCACAGATATACACGGTGACTTGGGTGAGTGCTGAGGGGGCATCAGCAATCGTCCAGTCATCACTGTGCAAGACTGACTTGTTTTCAATAAGTTGTCCCCATACAAGGGACATAAGGCAAGGAGAACACACAGGGACCAGTTGCTCTCAACCGTGCCTGCTGTCCTCTTCACAGTCAGAAAAAGCCTGACTCCGAATTGCAACATTAGTTCTTTGTTTTGCTTTGCTTTGTTTTAGGGCTTATTTTAAACCCCCACAGATGCGAGTTGCAGATTTGACTAATTGGCAGCCCAATCAAACCAACGTCTGTTCAAATCTGGATTCAGTCACCAATTATGTGACCATCTTTGTCACGCTGCTGTTCCTGTGAGATGTGTTACTAGAGCTCTCTAAATATGGACCCTACTGTATGTGTCACCACAACGTATCACAGAGACGAAGTGGTTAAGTCTGGAACTAACATGTAATATACATTAAACAAACCATTAACTCTCATTTTCATCGTTGCTGTCTTCTTTTTTTAATATTTAATCATTTCTTTAATTATGTGTAGGTGTGTGTTTCTACATGAGGGTATAGGCACATGAGTGCAGTGCCCAAGGAAGTCATAAGTGTTGAGCTCTTGATGCCAGAGTTACGGACGGTTGTGAGCAACCAAACTGGGTGCTGGGAATAGAAATGGGTCCTCTGGAAGAGCAGCAAGTGTTCTTAACTGTGGTGTTTAACTCGAGCCCATTGTTAGTTTTCCTGTTATGATCAAAAGAGGTATAGTTAAATACTTCTAGAAGGCTGCCACAGAACAGCATCACTGCTGTAGATCACTGCATCTTGCTTGCTCCACTGAACATGTGTGAAGGCCACATAACCAACGGTGAGCTGCATGCCTGCAGCTGCACCTACCTGCACTTCACTTGTAGGGCCTGGTTTCCTATTATGAGGTGAACTGTCAAGTCCTAAGGTACATGAAACCTATGTTTTAATACATGTTACCAAACTACTTCCCCCAAAATCAAGGTGACAAGCATCAGGGATTTTTTTTTTCAATTGAATACATACGATGAGGCAGGCATTATACCACATATCATTTAAATCTTAGTGTGATTATTTTCAAACAGATTTTATCTTCATTATATCATATGATGAAATGAGGTACAGGTGAATCCAGTTAGGTGCAGAAGTCACACAAATAGAAGGTGGTAGAGAAAGATTCAATTCAGATTTGAGTCAAAATAGACCAGATACTCTCCAGTGCCTCCAGAATTAAAATTAGCCAGGGCCATAAAAGTTACCCACAAATCTGTCAGGTTTAGAAGTGACTGGGTACATGAACCCTACATTTGCTTACTTGCCTATAAAGTGAGCTACCACAACTTAAGCAGTATCTAAGGTTTCTGTACTCTCCAGCACTGGTCCCGAGGGATGCTGGGATACCTGCATACAGTCAGTTTGGGATGGTGTGTTCCTTCTCCATATCTGCAGGTATCAGATATGGACTCTTGGTAAAGACAGAAGCTTTTAGCTGAGGTGAAAGAAGCTCACCTAAGATTATCTGACTGCCTCAGATAAAACCCAGATACATTAATGGATTCTGTCTTTAGACATGTCCAGAGGGAAGAGACTATTAGCAGGCATATGTGGTTTGGGTGTAAAATGTAGTAAGTGTGGAAATTAGCCTTTAGCAATGTGATTCTATGGATCATGCCATACAGGAGATTCGGGATCATTACAAGGTGAGTACTCACAAGAGACCGCACCGAAGGCATGGGAACTGTAATTCTGCACTCCCGAGATGACATCACGCACACCTGTTCTCTGTACCCGAATCTGTAGTGAATGGGCCCTAGGATGATAATTTTCACACATTGTTCCTTGTTGAAAACATGGCTCACTAACCTTCCTCTTAACAAAATTTTTAATTCACTGGGTTTCTGACGGCAGCAGCATTCTGGACTTGTTCTAAAACCTGCAGTTGGTTCTCAGAGGAGGGGTTCCGGGGCTCCCTTTGAGAAACAAACACCACACCTGGCTGATGTGGCAGAGGAGGGAAGAAAGGTTTCATCTTTTAGCTTGCAGATGTTCAATTACAGGGCGGAAGAAAAGTGGCTACAAGGTTAGAACAGGCAGACGGGGAAAAGCATTTCCTTCGGAGCGTGTTTTCCTCCTGCAAGTAATTATTGATGCTATCAACGTCCATAGACATTGTATTCTGTTGTCACTGCTACTGAAATTATACTGCAAAGTTAAGCCCTATTTATTGATATCAAAATAAATCCAGGGAAATTGGTAAGAATGAATACCACCATAAAACCTTTATAATCTCCTTTGAAGGGCTTGTTTTACAAACATTAGCAATTTCCTTTGCTGACTTCACTGTTTTAAAATATCATCTCAGCATCCCTGAAAAAGATAAAATCTGTCCCCTGTTTCCTATGGTGATACAAAGGGCCTAAGTCTCTCCTGTAGAAATATGTGACTCAGTGTGTGAGTCACGTTTATTGAGCACTCGGCATAGGAACATTGAGTAAACAGAGTAGGCAAGCATCTAGCTCTCATAAAGCGTATGGTTGGGTAGAGAAGGGCATTCAGTATGCAGTCTACGTGGGAGCAGCATGTTAAGTACAAGGAAAAGCTGCTGTGAGAGTAGGCAGTTGAGGACCACGCCATTTAATGCCTGGAATCATGGGGTTGTTCTTTCCTCAGTAAACAAATTACATGGCCCGAGCAATTAGTAAGAGCTTGCTGGGGAAGGAGAGGGTACAGAGACAAGAAAGGGCGCACTCATTCAAGGACCAAAAAGGCCTTTGTGACTGAAGCAAGGAAGAAGGGCTACTTTGCAGGGTCAGGATTATGGACTTCACCCTAAATTTAATGTGACTCAATAAGGGGATTAAAGCAGAAATCAGGGTAATCTAACCTGCTGTTTCAGAAGCCATATTTAACTGCAACGTGGCAATAGGACCTCTAAAGGTCAAACCTGGGAGGCAGGAGATGGGTTTGAAGGCACCTGAGGTGGCTCAGGTGGACGCCACCTGAGGTGGCTCAGGTGGACGCCACCTGAGGTGACTCAGGTGGACGCCACCTGTCAGGCACACTGTGACAGGGGCAGTGAGATGGAGAGAAACGGCTGAAAGGGGCAATGCCAGTAATTGTTGGGTTGACAAAGTGTGGGCAGAAGAAGCAGTCAAGAGTTTTCAAGCTCTAAAGAGCCACTGTGAACCACCCTGAGATGGGAGAGGTAGAAAAGAACAAAGTGAAGAGGAGGAAGTCACAGAGTTAGAGCAACTTGGTGGCATTTCAAGAGCCCGTGCTGCGAACTTACTGGTGAGTTCCTGCAGCAGGAGCTCCTTCCCCTCCTTTAGCCAATAGCCTTTAAGATACCAGCCCACTTGGGCGTGGTCTCTGCTGCTTTTTAAAACAGCGGTAGCCATGGGTGCTGTCTCTCTCTCTCTTGCTTCGGCCTCTGCTTCAGGCCATCAGATTCCATTCCTGGTCATGCAGAGGGCTGTTGTCTAGGAGGGTGATCTGTAAGTTTTTCCTTTAAATAAATAACCCTTTTATTAATCATAACTCCAAACTTGTGTGGGATTGTTTTGTGACTTACACCTTCAAGTACCCAGATGAGATCAGTGGAAACAACATCCCCATTTTAGTTCACCCCAACCCTCAGCACCTTCAAAGAATCATTAGTACCAGGTCTCTTCATCTAAGATCCATTAAGTATGAAACTCCCAGTCAAGTTTCTGCCCAAACTTCTACTTTGGTGAAATTCTGAACTTAAAGCCAACAAGTTTCCAAGTGAAACCATTGAATGAGACTGTTTCAATCCTTCATATTCAATCTCCCATTAGTGCTAGAGGTTTCTTTCTCTATAAATGGGCCCATACTTTACATTTAACTATTTGCTTAACTTTTTAAACACATATTCTTAAAACCCTCAAACTGTAATTCTAGGAGAGCCAGACTCCCATTTAGGAGGATTAAGTGGAGTTGGAGTGGGTGGGGCTGGGGGCTGGAGGGGTCAAAGAGTTAGTAAATTCTGTAGCTGGGATTGACACCTAGGCCTCCCTAGAGCCCTTCCCCCCTTTCTCTTCTTCAAGCTGCCTCTTGTAAACACAATCACCAATCCAGCCAAGAGACATTTAAGGGCTTACAGGGTGTGTGTGTGTGTGTGTGTGTGTGTGTGTGTGTGTGTGTGATTACTCCCATCTCCTGCGACTGGGAAACCATTTTCCTTCTCTTCTAAGAAGCATGAATAACATTTTGCAACTCCTTGATAGCCACAACCAATTGTCTTGATCTCTTCATGGCAATGCATGTGAAAAGAATGCCTTTGATGTATTTCAAGAAAATTGAAGAACTCTGTGTGCAGCAACATAGCATTAAAATAACACTTAAATCACTGGAAACTGGAAACAACCCACTTATTCATGAACAGTAGAATAAAATTATAGCATATTCGAACAATTGAATACACTTCAACAATGAGTATGAATTGACTATATGACAGACAACCTGGCTGAGCGCTGAGTTTCCCAGGCAGTATGCTCAATGAAAGAAGAAAGACACCAATAAGCACCTTGAGTGTAATCTGGTACAGAAAACTCTAGAATACAATATCTGGGGGGAAACCCCATGCTGTTAGGATTCAGGCTATTGGTTCCTTTAGGGCTATGACTAGAAGCAAACAGAGTCAAGGGGTGCAGAGATTTCACTTTCAAACACCCAACCAAGCAGCAAGCTGGAGATCAGCCAAGGTTACACAGAACCCTTCGCAAAAAGAAAAAAAATGTAAAAGAGAAAATGAGAGACACAAAGAGGGGAGGGAAGGAGAAGAAAGAAGAGGAAAGGGAAGGGAAAAGAAAAGGACATGAACCCTCGGAACCCTTGGATATTTAAAATACTTTAATGAAAATATTTAAAAATTCTCTTCTACTTTTAAGCTCTAACCTAACATTCACAGCAGATAGTCAAAGAACACACAAAGGCACAGATTAAAAATAACCTCAAACATAACATGAAATGCTGATACCCAGTCACTGAAAATATTTTTCACAAAGGTTATTAATACATTTAAAAGGCTCTCCTTATGAAGAGTCAGACCTCAGAGAGACTTCAGCTACGGAAACTTAAATGACAATTCCCACCGTGATTGTGGATAAATTAACAAATTCCTTGGTTCTGTGCCGCCACGTGGAAGAGCAGAATAACACCTACATTCCTCCCAGGGTGTTGTGAGGCTTAATTAATGTTTGTAAAATACTTTCCATTTCCCGGGTGAAAGGTACCACTAAAGAATAAAGCATAATTATGTTTTAATTGCAGGACTCATTTTGAAGATGCCAAAAAAGTGCCTGTGAATTATTACAGATGGCCCCACTAGAATCGCAGCCGGGAGTTCTGTCTTCTACGCAGAAATATTACCTGTTACACTAAGAACACGGACTTTCTTTAGCCCTGGCTCAGTTTTCCTATCTGCAGAGTGGGGTGATCTGCTAGGATCCCTTTGCTGTTTGCAAAATTCTTCAGTGATCCTTAGATGAAAAGAGAGGAAGAAATGCAAAGGCCCAATGCTGCCTGAAGTGAATGGCTCCTCTCAGTGGGAGACCAAAGGGTCAGCCTGTCTTGCAAAAAGACCTCTGAGCGGGGAGGCCTGTAGAAGAAAAGAGGCCAGCTGCAGGAAGTCAGGATGCTGGGTGGCTGAGTTAGAGGTGATTATTTGTTGACATCAAGGGTTGTCTTATTCAGTTTTCGCAAAGGGGCAGTGGATTCCATGGTCTCTTTTATTGAGGCCATCTTTATTCCTGCTCTTAATCCAAATGGTTTCTATTTATACAAAACCAGTCATTAGAAATCTGTGTACACCTTAGACTCTGGCCTTTCCTGAATCAAGAGATGAACAACCGGCCTGAGGGCAGGCTAGATTTCTTAGCCCTAAAGCCAGGTCTGTCCTAGATTTTGACCTGGGGAGTTCAAATAACTGACTTCTTGTACATTTCATGTTTTAGAAGAGAAGATATTTATAAAAAGAAATTCTAGTAATATTTTTCATTTTATATTTTAATAGGCTAAATAAAACATAAAGAGATTTACAGAAAGGTATTTGATTCTTTGGTGACAACTTTTAAAAATTACATATTAACAACATAGAGCTTTTTGGAGTGAAGTTCTCTTAACATGTGAAACTTCTATGTCTTTTATTTAACAAATAGGCACACAAATACTCCTGATCAGCCTTCCTCTATAGAAGAAATCACATGTACAGTCAGATCCATCTACGCCCATCCGCAGATCACATATTTTGGAGATATACTTCCCTAAAGCAAAAAGGTTTAAAATAAATAATCTTTCTTCTACAGGAAGAAATAACAGGGAGGTATTTTAACATCCTAAATCTTGATGAATGTAGATATATTTCAGTCACAAAAATTCCCTTGAAAGACTAAAATCTGTTTGAATATCTGAGTGTCCTCTAAATCCCTTCAAGGAACAATAGCAATGAGATACTCTGAGTTAGTGTGCACAGTGTTCACAAGGTGTGTATGTGTGTGTGTGGGGGGGTGTACACACATGCATGTGTGCGTGGTTGCTAACATTTGTGCTTATGTGTGTGGGTGCCCTGTTGGTTCTCTTTCACTGGAGAACCTAATAGAACTGCCAGTCTGTCCAGTTATGTGATTGTCAATCATTACTTTCTGAAGCTCAGTTCAAGGTAGTCTGATTCAGATTCCTTCTGTAGAACTAATAATTTAAGAGACTCCAGAGATTCATGTCATAGTTCTTAGTACCACCCATCAAGTTTTCCTACGTTTGTTCTTGAGTAACATTTTCTTTATTGGTGCACATTTACTGACTTTCAAAATGACATTTTCATACAGGTATACTTTATCCCAAGTCCTCCTAGCCTGTCCTTTCCTCCTTCCCCCTTTAGACTCCTTTATTCCCCTATATACCCCTATATATGCTAGATATATATCGTGACTCCATGTGCCCATATGAAATCTAAGCTCCACGAATATGAGAAAATATATTTGTCTTTTTGAGACTGATTTGATTTGTCTAATATAATAATTCTCCAGTTGCATTCATTTTCCTGCAAATGATATAATCTTGTTATTTACAGCTGAATAAAAATATATATACCATCTTATTTTAGCCATTATTCTATTGACAAGTGGCTAGCTGGTTCCATAGCTCAGCTATTATGAATAGGGCTGCAACTTTGTGACTACTGAGCACAGCCTAAAAGAGAACTGTGTAGTTAGGAGTGGTCATGTCAGCATGAAGTCAGCAGATGTATGTACAGTTCCAAAATAGAAGTTTGAAGAATCAGTGAGCTCTCTTTCCCTCTGCAGCAGCTACTGGCCATGTTTCAGGTGGTAAGCCCTTTGTCAGCTAAGGTGTTGGGGACAGGAGTAAGGACAGGAAGTTCACACATTTCGCTCAGCATACGTGGCCACATGGTAAAGAAGAAAGGAATCTTGGTGCCTTAAAACACTAAGGTTTGGGCCTGTTCGCTCCCATCATGTACCCGAATCATTGACTGATTCAGTTATCCAGTAGGCTTCCTTGGAACTCCTAGGAGGACACCTAGAGGGGAGAACTGTCAAATTCATTTCTCTGCAATTCTGGTACTCCTAGGAGACTCTCGGCACTACTTGCTCCCCACCATGTCCCCAGGATGGCTACACCTCAAGTAACTACAGGCATAGGGAGGTGACCTCAATACATATGCAAACTGACACTTTCATATCAAACATTTACTAACTCTCCACCTCTCTCTCGAGGGAACTCCCTTCCTTGGACCATGATATGCCCATCACTTTGCTTTGTATGTGAAGGGCAGGCTAAATCTGAAAGCAAATTGCAGCCCACTACTCTGCTCCCGCTGGGCAAACAGCAGGAACCAATGGCAAACAGGAGCCCCTTCTGCTTTATACCGAAAAGAAGAGTTTTACTCTAAATCTCCCAATGTTCTTAAACCACCACCCACGTCAAAGAAAACGTCTTTGTAGAGACAATGGTGGTTCACTCTTCAAGGAGTGAAGCCATACCTACCCAAGGCAAGAAGAGTGACGGCACATCTGACTGTGAGCTGAAGAGTCTGGTGGCCATCCATCCAGTGGCCCGCAGAGCATCTGGGTGGAGTTGGTGGATTCAAAGCCTCCACACCCAGATGGCTTTGCTCCAGCATCAGCTGGCAGGCATAAGCAGAGACTGCACATCCTACGTGAAGGAGGCCTGCTGGAGAGCTACACTCTGTAATTCTGGGCAGAAGAGTTTAATTCAGGAGGGAAATTAATAGGAAGCCTGATTGTGACCATAAACCTAGCTACTTTCTCCAGCTCACCATAACTAGCACCTGGCACATCCCAACTGTTACACATCTTCGTAAACAGCTTTTTCATTGACTCAATAAGACCAAGGAGAAGGGTCATTCAATTGTTTTGCTATTGATGATATTAAATGAATAAGTTAGCATTAATCCCCAATTAGGTCATTCTGATTATTAGGATTTTTTTTTAAGACAGGGGTCTCCCTACATAAGCCTGGCTGTCCTGGTTGGCCTCCAACTCTGAGATCCGCCTGCTTCTGCCTTATGAGTGCTGGCTTTGTCTTGATTTTTTTTTTGTTTTATTTTTTGAGACAGGGTTTCTCTGTATAGCTTTGGAGCCTATCCTGGAATTCGGTCTATAGACAAGGCTGGCTTTGCTCACAGAGATCTGCCTGCCTCTGTCTCTGAGTGCTGGTACTAAAGGCATGCCCCATCACTGCCCAGCTGATCCTGATCATTTTTAATGATAGATTTTATTTTCTAAAGATGCCCACAATAGTACTTCTATTCCACATATTTCATAACCTTGTGTTGGTACCATTTCCCCATCAAGTGATAGAGTTGATTTTTTTTTCTCCTTGGACATATTAACCAATACAATATAGTAGATATCACACTCTTCGATGATGGCGGTTAGGGAGTAAAACCACAATGCATCTGCTCACTGGACTGCTTGAGTCTGGTACACTGACCTAGCAGGTTAGAGAAGTCTGATTTCCCTCTAAGTGTGACGACCAAGTCATGCAGACAACCCTTGAGTAGTAGCTCCATGTAGCATTACTGAGCCAGCCCTGCCTACATGCAAGGTATGTGAGTAAAGAGACGGCAGCATCAAGTCCTTCCAAGTCTGTCTGTCTTTTCAACCAGGGCTCAGGATACATAGGGAACAAGAATAAATCATCTATGCTGTACCATGTTGGAATTTCTGATGCATCGAATCCATAACAAGAAAATGTTGTGACTTTCTGAAGTTACTTATTATGCAAATTGCTAACTGGAACAATAGCTACCTTGTACGTCTGCATCTCACTTGCTTTTCCAGAACCATATCTGAGTATCTTCTCTTCACTGAACTAGCTAGGCCCGGAAGGCTCACGGGTGAGTCAGACACAATTCTTTTCCTTAAAGGTGTCTGTAGAACAGAGTTGGCCTTGGAAAGTATAAGTTTGGCTGATTTGGGGTGAAGAATTGGGGTTCTCCCTCTGCACAAGGCAGCTGAGTTAAGGCTGGTGGCAGACAGAGCAGCACTGGCCTAACACCCAGGTGACTCCTCTGTTCCACAGCCAGTGTTACAATTGCTCGCTCACATGGGGAACTGAAATCAGCATCGTTTCTAAAATGTGGTGAGTTCCCATAAAGTTATCATGTGAATTACAACCCAACATAAAAACAAAAACAAAATTCCTAACCTAAAAATAGTTCCCTACTCTAAGCTAAACTCTGTCTCTCCAGCACTCAAACATTGAAGTCCTAAGTCCAACAGCGCAGAGTGTGACTATATCCGCAAGCAAAGTCTTCTGTCCGTATTCAGAAACAAAGCCTTTAAAGAAATACTTAAGGTAGAACTGGGTTTTGTGTGTAGCCCCTAATCCAATCTGGCTGGTGTATTTTCTAGAATGAAGGGCACTAACATGCGCAGAAGGATGAACACAGAGAAGACAAATATTTGTCAGCTGAGGAGGGAGACAGCGAGACAGCAACGCTGCCCGCACCTTTATCTCAGAGTGCCAGCCTCGTCAGACCAACGCCATCTATCGCTGCTGTCTCTGCCACCCAGACTGTGATGTTTGTTATAGGAACACCATCAAACCAACAAAGTCAGCATGAGCTCTCCTGTCCCACCCACCACAGGGACCACAGAGGTGGCAGAGGTGGCGGAGGCTGCGAAGAACGGCCCCAGATCTTCTGGTGGTGCTGCCATCTTTCCCAAGTGAACTTACGTAGTGCAGTCGGCCCCGTTAACGCATATTGTAACTTTATCCTTGCATACTTCACGAATTTAGATTATCACTGTGACTCTGTGCCATTGGTATAAACACTATTTAAACGTCAGCCCTGTGTTAAGAGTCAAAAATGTTAGCAAAAGGAATCTTTTTCATAGCATTTGGAGAAGCTGCATGTTTAATAATTAATTGTACAGGATTTTAAATTCTCTGAGAAATCTGAATGCAGTTCCAACTTTAAACAGCGGGAAAATACAGAAACAGATCCCTGTCACCCAGAGAACTGTTTGTGGATAGAAGTGTTTAATAAATGAACGGCTGAATGAATGATGTGTCCATTAGGAGTCAGGGGCCATTTCTATAAAAACCAGAGGGTAACTAGGTAAGGCTTTGGGGCCACATGGCCAGTCGTCTCTGTCAGAATTCCTCCCACATGGCCCCACAACAGTCGGTCGGCGCACATATGAATGGGGAAGGCTGTGCTCCAAAAAGAAAAAAAATCACAACAATCCAATTTATCACTTGGCAAACCTGGGTCTGAAGTAAGACTTCCCCTGATCGATCAAAATCTTTTCTCACACTTAATTCTCTCCAACTTTTCAGACAAAGCACCCATCAGAATCCAATATTCTCCACAGTGTGAGCCTGACAGGTCTGTCTGCCTTTTTAGACACGGCCCCTGTTCAAATCAGCTGCACTGTATCCCCGTGTTCTACTTCTCACACTGACTTCGCACGAAGAGTCCCCCTCTCCTCTGGGACGCTGCTTGTCCTCAGTGCTGTCCTCATTCTATATCATGCAGCCCTTGGCGCTGTCCCATCATGTGTGTTTTCTTTACTCAGGACCCTAGACGGACATTTTCCTAGCTGTTCCCTGTTCTTACTAAATCCATCCTCACATTAGCCAGTTCCATGGCTTCTTATCACCTTCCATAAGACCCCAGACCTCCTAGGGGTTGTATTCCCTTCAGTTCTGACTGTCTGGCAACGGCTCGGACATACTACACATTCAGTAAACATTTCATAGACTCACTGAACCGTGCCATTGTGAATCTGATGTCCCAGTACAGTAAACACAAAGAAAAGCATAGACTGGTTCAGTTCTAAACAAATCCCAATACTGGCTGTCTCTTGAATATTAGAATGGGCTGCTTCTAGGGCCATCGGCCTGATAGAAATGGAATGGCCCTGGCTACAGAACCTTAAAAATGCATTGAGAATCTAGAATTCTTGGAGTCGGCTATCTTTTTAATTAACTTTGACCTGGAAGCAGTGACTACCTCCTCAAATGCTAAACTTCCAAAGAGGTCAGCAGGAATAAAGATTCTACCTGCCATCTTCCCGAGGCCTTGCTTAGAGTTAGGCTCTTCATGCCTGTGACTGAGAAGTAATTCTCACCTCAGTCATGTCCTGAGAGCTTGTCCGCACTGCAGAATAAGACAGGAGCTGCCTGCTACCTGGTAGTTGACAGTCTAGTCAGGGAGACAGACACAGATGCAAGGTCTAAAATATAAAATGGGCAGTGGGAAGGGATGCAATAGAACACACGGTAGGAGGCTGTCACTGAGAGACAAATTAATTTTGATACAGGCAAGGTAGTCTGACCCAAGAGGCCTGTGGAAGGGATGGAATTTAAGCAGGAAGTTGCAACAACAAAAATCTGTGGTTGAACTTGAGATACTGTGACACCTCAGTGACCTCTGACCCACACATTAGGTGAGGAAGGGGAGACTGAGGGCTGGCTGATGTCAGGTAACCCACTTGGTCCCTCTGTAATCAGCTGCATGTGACTCCAAATTCACTTGAGAGGAAGGAAAGGGATCCGAGACGACAGTGTCTTCATTCCTAAGCACTTGGGACAAATATCAGAGGTAGTGATTAGCAGTCTGACCACACAACCACCTCAAGGCCATGGTGGCCCCTGGTGGAAGCCATTGCCTCTGGTAGTTATCAAGGGACCAGATTTAGCTGCTAGCAAAATTGCACCTGCATCCCATAACTGAGGAAGAGGCAGCCCACACAGGCAGCAGGGGAACAAAAGCTCGCAGTGAACTGGGGGACAGACCAGCGTGAGCTTTCAACTCTGGGAAGGGAATCTTCTAGAAAAGCTCATCTTAGGTTCAAAAGAAGAGACCTAAAATGCAATCAAAAGGATAGTGATTTGCCCTAGAATTACAGGCTGCAATCTACGGTAGGAAAGGCGTGGGTTTGACTCATGGCAGTGTATACTTCCCTGATTGAAGCTTGAGGGAACTCACAGGTGTCCTGAGCCTCTCTCTGCCTGCCTGTAAAGCCCCTTCACACACTGAAAACACTTCCTGTCAAGGACAATGTGCTCCTTGCGATTGGGCTGATGCCAACCCAGAAAGTAAACCTTCTTGGGTAAGGCAGAGAAGTAGCTGAGAGAGAGAGAAAAAATCACTGTGACAGTTTAATTTAAATGGACTATTCAACTGCCTTCATTCTCATCACTTACAGGGAGCATGCAACTGAATAATTAAATAAGTCTTTATTTATTTATTTTACAGTCGCAGGCACAGCTGTGTCTCCCCTGCTTCTAGAAGAAACCAATTTTGTCCAAGATCCTCTTTGCCAGGACCCCTCCCCTCTGTATTTCTGCAACTCCAGAGCTTAACATAACCTCCTGTCCTGCCATGGAAATACTTTGGGGTCATACATGTCTGCTTAAAAAAAAGACATTGTTTTCATAAAATTCAAAAATATTATCTCCAGATATCAGTTTAGTAAAACTCTGAGTTTTCTTTCTTTTTGATGAAATTTACAATTATTTTCTGCATATAAAATTCCCAAGTTAAAGGAAGGCTCAATGACCTATTCATGGGATTTGTTTTTCAAGAATGGAGAAAAACAGACTTTTGAATCACTAGTGTTCTGGCTTGCTTTCTACTAAAGTGGCAAATATCAGAACCAAAGGCAACTTGGGGGAGCAAAGGGTTTGCTTCACTTACTCTTCCATGTCATCACCGAGGGAAGTTTGGGGCAGGAACTCAAAGCAAGAACTGAAGCAGAAGTCAGGGAATAATACTGCTTACTGGGTTGCTAGCATACGAGGAAGACCACCTTCTAGGGGATGGAACCACCCACAGTGGGCTGGTCTTTCCCATGTCAATCATCAGTCAAGAAAATACCATATGGATTGCCTCCAGGCCGGTGTGAGGAAGGCATTTTCTCAAGTGAGGTTGCTTCTTCCTGGATGATGCTGGCTTAGGACAAGTTGAGATAAAACTAACCCTCACAGCCTGTACCAATTTCCTCTAGTTTACTGAACATTAGTGGCACAGGGGCTACCTCGTTCTTTCTAGCAAAAGTTAAATAAAATACAATGCCAGAAGGTTGCACCACAGACATAATCAGCCCCTAATCCAGTTGTTTACTTTACAGATGAAAAAGCAAGAGAGGACTGGAGGAAGCAAGCTGATTGCTTAGATTCAGTCAGGCTAAGGCTCACAGGTTTGAGAAGCCCACTCTTTCCACTACATCCTGCCTCTGTGTCTTCAGCACGAGCTGTGCTGGCTCTTTCTCCCCAACCTCCTGTATATAGAGTGCAGGTTTGTAGCTGGGCTGGCAGAGTCAGAGCACAGGAAATGTTCCTTGTAACCAAGAGGAGGCATCCTTAGAGGAGGAGGATGGAAGAGCTATCAGAGCCTCTGCCACAGACACTGGAAGGTCATTGGCTGAGCTCCTTTATTCATTTCAGATCAAACACTTGGCATCTGGAAGCTACTGATTACAGCTGTTGGTTCAACTATGGGTTTCATCTCCTCAAAGGTCTTAAAACAAAAGGACCGAAAAACTCCTATTAAAATTCCTGTCTCACTCTCAGAGACTTGCGTAAATTAAACAGGCAGTTTAAAATGTTGATTCTTCTGTGTCCCTGATAGACTGTCACCCAGTCTAGCTTTCTCTCAATTCTTCATCCAGACATAAAATATGAATACATTTCATTTCTGACATTGGAAGGAAGGGATAAAGAGATGTCGTAGTGGGTATGATCATTTGCTGTGTAAGCTCTGGGGGCCTGAGTTTGATTCCCCAGCACCCACATAAAAGTTGAGCACATCCAAGGGTGCCTGGAATACCAGTACGGGGGCAAAGAAAGCCTGAGCCTAGAAGTGTTCTGGCCAGCTGATCTAACCAAAATGCCAGCACTGGCTTCAGTGAGAAATCCTCTTTCAAAGGAAAAAGAACAATGGAGTAAGACACCTGACACTCTCCTCTGGTCTCTGCCTGTGCACCACACACAGGTAGGTGCAACCTATACACACATGAGCATGTACATGCATGCCACTACACACACACACACACACACACACACACACACACGAGAGAGAGAGAGAGAGAGAGAGAGAGAGAGAGAGAGAGAGATTGTCCCACAAGCTCCTAGCCTGAGGTCTCCTTAGAATCTTTGTATCTAATGATCCCTGTTGTCACTGACTGGGCCAAGTGATCATTACTACAGAGTATTGGTGTGTTTTAAAGGTACATATAAATTTAAATAAATTAGTTTTAAAAAAGGCTGTCCTTGCAGTGGAGAAACACACTCGCTAATGTTGGAAATTGTGACACACTCACTAGCCTTGCACACGCCCTCATTTGGCAGTGCCCCTCACTGACACTCCTGTTTTGAAACTGCTTGCTTCCTGTTCTTCCTTTCGGCACTGGTGGTCTAGCGGAGGTGGCCCAGGTCCGTATCAGTGAGACTGCCTTTCTCCTGTGCCCGACCCCAGCATCGCCTTTTGCTCTTTTCTTTATCATCACTCACATCCATTTCATTACTAAAACCTGCATCGTTGTCTTCCAATGTGTCCTTCATTCGGAACTCCGCTCTCTCTTCCATCATCTGCTCATTCAAGCTCACACACTTCTCTCCAATGCTGCTTAGGTAGCTTCTCCAAACCCCATCCCCGTCCCACCATGTACCTATGCCAAGCGTTGCTTCTGACACACCACAGGCCTGCTGATACCATTTTCCTTAAACTCCAAAGCTTCTAACTAACCCCCAAAGGCTCAACCTTGCTGTGCTAGCTGGTCTTAAGCCATCTTGCACAAGCTGAGCTATCTGAAAGGAGGGGACCTCAATGGAAAACACGTCTCCATGAGATCTAGCTGAAGGACATGTTCTTAATTAATGACTGACAGGGGAGGACCCAGCACATTGTTTGGGGAAACCCCTCAGCCTAGAAGCTAAGCTGTGTGTGGTGTGGAGGGCAGAACCTGAGAAGCCACCCACTCCCCTTGGAGGAGTCCAGAAGACTACGAGTAGATCCTAGACACTGGGCATTGTGTTGTTTACACAGTTGGGAGTTTGGTCTTGCTTGACTTGATTGTGACTGTGCCCTGGCTCTTCCATCTTGAAGTAAGGAAGTATTCATTTTTTATTTTACTGAAGTTCACAGTTGAGAGACTTTGAATTTTAAAAGAACTTGGGTTTTAAAGAGCCTGGCAATTTTAAAGGGATTGAAATTTTAATGTGCTTGAATTTAAGAACACTGTAGGATCTTTAAAGATACTCATGTCTTTAATGTGAGATCCTGGGGACGAATAAGAAAGGAAAAGAAGTGGTTTTAGCCGTGATGTGTTTGTGTGTCAACTGCCAAGGGGTCATTTGTGCTGGCTGGTCTTATGCAAATTGACACAAGCTATCTGAAAGGAGGGAACTTCAGTTGAGAAAATGCCTTCATAAGATACAGCTGTAAGGAGTATTAGTTTTCTTCATTAGTTATTGATGAAGGAGGGTCCAATCCACTGTGGGCTGATGGTCCTGAGTTCTATAAGAAAACAGGCTGAGCAAGCCATGAGGAGCAAGCTAGTAAGCAGCACCCCTCCGTGGCTTCTGCATCAGCTCCTGCCTGCAGGTCCCTGCCCTGTGTGAGTTCCTGTCCTTCAATAATGGACTACAATGGAGAAGTGTAAGCCCACTAAATTATTTCCTCCCCAGCTGTCTTTTTGGTACTTGCTTTTTGGTTATGGTGTTTCATTGCAGCAATAGAAACCCTAAGACTTTTGAAATATTACTTTACTAAAATCATTTTGCAGAATATTCTGACGCAGACCGGACCTTCCTCACTGAGCCATGAACTCATGATGTTTATGGTTGTCTATGTTCCCTGTGTTCCAACTCTAGGGTTTTTTGCTTATCTATGTCTCTGAGGTTGTTTCTTTTTATGGACAAATATGCCAGTACACAGTTTTTCTGGGGTTCAAGTAAGAATATGCATCTGAAAATTCTTTCTAAACTGTTAACCTCATGTCAAGGCCTGCACTTATGTAAGTATATAAATATATATATATATATACTTATACACCAACATTTGGCCCCTTACTGTTCATCATTAAAACTATTTTGGGGGGTATGTGCAGTATCTGTGAGTGTGTGTACATGTAGACACATGTGCCAGGTGTACTCATTTATGCAGAAGTCAGAAATCAATGTCAGATATCTTCTTAGGTCACTTTCCACCTGTTTTTTAAGACACTGATTGTCTAGCCTGGTTGGCAAGCATGTTCAAGGCCTCTGCCTGGCTCCACCCCTGTAGCACTGGGACTGCAGATGCGCAGAGCTATGCTCAGCTTTTAGATGGGTGCTGGGCCTCTGAACTCATGCTTTACTGACGGAGCCAGCTCTCCCAGCCCTCCCTATCCCACTAAGACAATTGGACTGTGGATGAGCTTTCCTTTCAACCAAACAGAACTGCCACCTATTTGGAAATACCTTCATTTTATCAAAATTCATTTAAGATGTTGTTTTCTCCTACACAGACTCTCTGGTGGAATGAAATTCACTCAGCAACCTGTGCTTCTCAAAGTCCTGGATGAGTAGATAAGTCTACATTTGCCACTCGCTCCAGCTGAATGCTGGAGACAAGTGAGTACAACATCAGTCAGCAGCAGCCAAATTTCGTATTAAGAGACCACAGAATACACAGTGATTAGTGAGAAACATCTGTGAGGTGCTAGAAATAGATCGGGAAATGTTTGCCACAAATAGAAACTTCCTACTCTGGGGCCATTGAAATGATGGTTTCCCAAAGAGTGGTTAGAAACCCAAATCTTATAGTTTGCAATTTCTGAGCTGAGGAGGGCAGAAGCTATAGAGAGAAACTCAAATATGAAAGGGGAACTCTCAGTGAGCAAAGCATTTTGGCTTATAGGAGGCAGAGACTTCCTGGCTTTCCCAGGTTCCTTTCTGTGGTTTCCTAGTTCCTGCTTGACCTAGAATACAGTGTGTGTGTGTGTGTGTGTGTGTGTGTCCTTAGTAAAATTCTATCATGGTTCTTCAGCCAAAAATATGAATAATTTTTAGTCATCAAATCTCAATGAGGTCTTTCTCACCAAGCACAAGGTCTCCTGTTTTTCTGTGCATGGCCCCTTTACAGCCAAGACATTCCTACATGACCCCAAGCATACAGGTTTATGAAATGGGTGTATAAACCAAATATTTGCTGATGTTATAGATACACTTATTTTAAAACTATGCTTTAGTACACATATAATTTTACTATTTATTAAGGACTAAATCAAATTTGCATACTAATGAGATGGGTGTGCTTATTTACTTTTACATGTAGAAGCCTTGGTTGAATAGTTGATGCTGCCAGACAGATCATATGTTCTCCGGGGTTGATTGTTATTTTAACTTTATAATTGCCAATAGTGAGAAGATCACTTTGTATGAATATATAGTACTGATGGCAAAAGGGTACTTATGGATATGTCAGAAATTGCTGTAAATGCTGTCCTAAACTCAACCCAAAATTCATTGCATGATTTTTTTTAATGAAATGTAGGAGCAACTCAGTGATTTTTAAAATAAAACATGGCATAATACAATCTAAAGATATGCTAATGTGTCACTTACATTGAGGAGTCATAGTAGAAAAATAATATCTTTCTTTTCTCTAAGCACGGTGTCCTATTAGAGCAGGAATCGTTTTATAGACAGTAAAAAAAATTACTGCAACTCATTACATGATATTCTGAAATCTGAGCAGATATTTTCAGGCATGATAGGCAGCGTTCACGGGCATGGCACGATGTGACAGGTGTCATTCACTGGCATTTCATGGCATGACAAGCATTGTTGCTGGCATTGGCTGGCATGACAGGCAGCGTTCACTGGCGTTCACGATGTGACAGGCCGCATTCACTAGCACTGCCTGGCACGGCAGTGTGCTCAGCATGAAGATGTCCACCATGACTACATTGAAGTTGTGGGTGCGACACAGGCAAGCACTTCCGGAAAAGCCACAGATCCATTATGATTTTGATTTGGATTAATTTCAGTTAATGTGTTTTCAGAAACCTTTAACTGTTGCCAAATACTTTGCGACTTCCCCCACATTTCATGATGTGGCCCTATTTGGGGTCACAACCTTCAGTTTAAGAAGCTGTAGTCTAGACCACCCAATGTAATGCCTAATCAGGCATCTTCTTTCTTTCCTTTTCTCCATAATTTCCTCAGTTCCTATCTTTCTAAATAGACACCATATCTCCTACACAAAGCCAGCATGCCCCATATTAGCTATAACTGTTCATTTATAAAGCCCACTTTACACGTTGCCAATGGGGATAACATTCAAAGTACCATCTATGGCTTAAATAGAAATGTCTGCCATAGGCTCACATGTTTAAACATTTGATTCCCATCTGGAGGTATTGTTTGGAAAGTTGTAGAACTTTCTGGAGGTGGAGGTTCTCTAGAGACAGTGGGTCGGTGCAAGTGTGCCTTGGGGATTGGTAGCCTGGCTCCACTTCCTGTCCGTGCTCAGCTTCCTATTCCATCAAGACGTCATGAGAAGTTCTGCCACAGTGTCGCCATGCATGGCCACACATGTTATATCTAACAAATGAAAATTAGAAACGCATTCCTCATCACAGGGCAGAACGAGAGATGAGTAATTTACAAAAACATGTTTACTGTCAGGGCTGATGGAGTCCCAGAGGAAACTCAATTGGTTTGTTAAGTTCTGAGTCAATGGTGTAAGACTGGTGGGCACGAACTCTTCCCATCACCCTGTACTCCTTGGAGGCTTTGCTGCAAAGTGTGCAACAGAAACTGGCTTTTGTATCTCCTCAGTTGATCATCAAAAATGTATAAGGGAAAGAGGCTGAATATCACCAGAGAATGTTCACAATTAAGAAAAATAAATGATAATAAACACTATAGCCAACGGTGGGGATTTAAGATGGAAACAAGAGTTTATTCAATTAATTTCCAAACTCAGCTCCCACAGAGACTCCCTTCCTCATCCTTGGAGTACCATACTGACTTCAGTGTGAAAAAAATACTATACCTGATGAAACATTGTAATGAATAACTCCCAATTAGTATGTTTTTATATGTTGTTATATTAAATTATTGACATTTTCCAATGCTAA